>OZ022246.1:1275103-1285103 GCA_963978895.1 Erpobdella octoculata
TGATTATAATATGTATTTTTTTATAACAGTAATTATTCATTACCGTACAATACAATAGAAAATTAGTTTCGTTCAATACTCTATAATATCGTAGGTACATACCTAGAAAATGATAGTAACTTATTATAGAAAGAAAGCTTCCCTAAATTCTTGTTTAGAATAAATTACCATAATTCAATTACGCTGACAACCTTCTATCAGTGGTGATTTAACAATTTTACATGTAAGTCGTTGGTCTTGTTATAAATCCATAGAACTTAAGAAAAAAAAGTTACTTGTAATCTGTGGATTTTGTAATGAATTACTATATTTATATTGTACTTACCGGCTATTTTATGAGGTTAACTCTTCACATGCAGCCTACTGGTAGTGTAATAAAAAAAAAACTAACTTAATTACATACTTATATTTAACAGGACCTGTGTTAAATTAATATTGTTATAATTATAAAAATATTGTTATAATTATAAATAATACTGTTACAATTATAAATAATATTCTTACAATTAAAAACAATATTGTTAGAATTATAAAAATATTGTTATAATTATAAATAATACTGTTTTAATTATAAATAATATTGTTACAATTATAAAAAATATTGTTACAATTATAAATAATATTGTTATAATTATAAAAAATATTGTTACAATTATAAATAATATTGTTACAATTATAAACAATATTGTTAGAATTATAAAAATATTGTTATAATTATAAATAATACTGTTTTAATTATAAATAATATTGTTATAATTATAAATAATATTTATTATGTATTCATTATATATGTATTATTTTATTATAATCTGAATTACTATTTGAACTCATTTTGAGATCTAGGAACAACAATAATAATTATAATTAATTATCTTTCTTAACGTCCCTATTCTGACTAAAATGAAATGGATAAATTAGAGTCAGCTGTTGGCTATGATATGCAACTACTTTGAGGAAATACGAGCTCATTCCAGGACCGACATTTTCCAGTTTTGCGCCTATTTGTTTGAGCTAAGTATAATTATGATTTATTGCCTGGAGCAGTTTCTGGATGGATATGCATTTATGCATACATGGCTATGCAAATAAAATAATAAAACACAAACACAACAACAACTAAACTACAACCTCCGAGTCTGAATTCTTCAGAAGAAGTTAAACCTTCAGTTTCAGCTGTTTAAAATATAGTCGTAACTCCAGACAAAATAGATGATAAACAGAAGAAAAAAAACACAAAAAATTAAACAAAAAAATAAAAAAGATTTGAAAACAAGTGAGAACAGGAAGTAGTTGAGATGCTGTCGGGAAGCGTTGCTCGAAAAAGTACAAAAAAACCTGTATATATATATATATATATAAATAATATAAAAATAATATTAAATTATTACATCCAATCAAATAACGTTTTAGGAAATTCTATAAATAGAAGCCTTTTCTACTGTAAGACCATTTTTGGGTCAAAGCAAAGAAACTTATTATTATGTCATTCATGGAAAGCTCTGTGTCAACAAAACGAGAAACGCCTGAAAAACAATAGGAAAAAGCGATCGCCGGAAAAACCAATTTGAAGTGTTTAGTTTATTTTTAGAATGCAAAACAACGGAAACGAATGTGGTGACGACGACGCGTGACCCTTGACACGTTGTGCGGAAATTTTTTTAAGCGCAATCGAGTTCTCTATTATTAATCTTTCGACAAACGAGAAACAAAAAATGGAGCAGCTGATCGCGAAAGACGGAGAGCAAAAAAGAAAAAGAAAAAGAAATTTCTTTCATCGTCCAAAAAAAAACTAATAATAAAAAAAAACTAAAATAATAAACTAGAACTAAAACTAAAATCGAGAGAAAAAAAACCGTTACGTGTTACATAGCAGATGTTGTTTACCGTTCCAGACTGTCTCCTCTTTATTTTTAGTTATTATTCACCGACACAACAGCTGGGAACATTTTTCAATTATTAATAAATTAACATTTCATAACCATAATGAGCGCTATATAATGAAGATGATGATGGTGATGATGATGACGACGACGACGATGATGATGACAATGATAACGATGATGATGATGATGATGATGATGATGATGGTGATGATAATAACGATGATGATGATGATGATGATGACTAAGATGATGATCATGGTGGTGGTGGTGGTGATGATGATGAGAATAAAATTACGACAATCACAACAACGATAAGTCAAAACTGGAATTTCCGAGCCTCTTGATGATGATGACGATGTCGACGGCCAAAGAAAAAAAAGAGAAAGAAAAAAACCCGCGAAAACATCGAAAAAATTAAACAAAAGATTTACATCGATACGCCGACAGAAATAACTTCCTTCCGTTTATTTTTGCCGCGTCTGCGCTCCTGAACGACCGACGGAAAGATATAAATAAGTAAAGAGTTCAAGTTTTTCTTCTTCTTCTTCTTTTGAGAAATTACCAAAGCAGTAAATAAGTGTCCTAACGTTTCCCGTCAGTATGGCGTTCAAACTGTTATTTGGCGAGTTAACAATAAGCAACAGCTTGATGGAAAATCAGCCATTTTGTAAACAGCAGAAAATAGCAAGGAATTTAAAATTTTAAAATTTATTTTTCAAAATATACATATTCCATCACTATAAACATACAAAAAGAGTAAACTTAAAAAAAACAACTTCAAATCAAATAACTGGATATTTTTCACAAACGGGATTAGGGGGAGGGGGCAGTGGGGAGCTGGTAGTTTCCAAGCGTCCGCACCTCATATTTCTTCCCCTTGATTTCTTCACCCTCAATCAGCCCGAACGACCCTCCCCCCCCCCAAGAAAAAAACGAAACAACCGTTAACATAAGAAAAGATCGCGTTCACACGAACATAATGCACACACACACATACACACGTACACACGTACGTATTTACGACAACACACAAACTCGCGTACGCACCGACGCTTGCGACGTAACACGCATCGGAGAAAAAAAATAAAACACAAAGTTAAAGTTCAGATTTATTATTCTTAGTATTCTCTCGTGTCGAGAACTTCTCTTTGGCGGTCAACCTTCTCTGGTATCGAATATTTAAAAATTTATTATTATTATTCTCATTACACGTGCCATCTCTCGTTTCCATGGTTACCTACTACTTGAACTTCCGCCGCATCACTCTTTTTGAATTGTGATGGTCACGTGAGATTTATAAACTCGACTTCCGGCGGCTGCGGCTACTCTCGAACTCTCTCCGTTATTTCTGTCGCTAGCATCGCCGCTCACTTCCGTTCCTTCCGACCTTTCGCCGCTTCTCTTGTAAACAAACACGTCGGTCGTTTCCGGCACGGAGTCGGACTTCGGAGAGCTAACGGATTCGGATCCGCTTTCCGGCTTGCAGCTCGTGTCGCCGGCTTCGTGTAGCGGCGACGGCTGGTGGTGTTGGTGGCTCAGGTGCTTGTAGACCGGCGAGGTGCAGTTCTTGGCTGCCAGGCCTTGGAAGTAGCTTCTGTTTTCTTCGATCGTGTCCAGGATGTCGTTGCAGTACGGGTCGACCAGTTCTGCCCAGGTTTCCCAGAGCGGGTGGACGATGTATTCTATGAAACTTACCTGTATTATTATAAAGAAATAAAATTAAATGCTTATTATTATTATTATTATTATTATTATTATTATTATTATTATTATTATTATTATTATTATTATTATTATTATTATTATTATTATTATTATTATTATTATTATTATTATTATTATTATTATTATTATTATTATTATTATTATTATTATTATTATTATTATTATTAAGAAATAATTATTATAAGTATTATTATTATTTATAAGTATTATAATAAAGAAATAAAAATTAAATGCTTAATCTACATATATAAAAATAAACGCCAGATATATCCATCCGTTTCTCCATCCATCCCTCCGTCCATGCCTTCATCCATCCCTCCGTCCATGCCTTCATCCATCCCTCCGTCCATCAACCCCGTTTTCACGATTAACAGCACAAGTTTCGACCTGAGACTTCTCCACGGAAGCAGTGTATCTATCGCACATGGGACTGATCTCCAGGCCGAGCGCCCTTTCGACGTCTCCCTGGTTGAAGAACTCCCTCATCACTCGCTCAACCCACAGGTTGTAGATGTCCAGACTCTTGGTCGGGTTGCCAAGGTCGGCGCAGTGGAGAAGACATTTCATAACCTATGATGTCCATACGAAAAAAAACTCTATTTTGACTCGATTTAAAACTAAAAGTTAGTTTAAGCTTTTCATCAAGCCCGTTTTTACATATTACTGAAGGTTTGAACTGCGTTTAAACAACAACCTATACAACCTCAATGAAAAAATTCAGTTCCTTACTTTCCCCTTTCCTTCCTCTTTCCTCCCCTTTTCCTCATCCTCTTACCTCCTGCTCAACATAATTTAACCATTTAAAGCAGCTTGCTGCTGAGCCGCAACTGGCGAACAGCTAGCTAGCTAGCTGTTAGCTAGCCTAGCTAACCTCGATCCTGTCGTTGTAATTGTCGGTGACGAGCATGCCTGCTCCTGAAAGTTTTTTCGTTTCCACTTTCGTTTTCAGGTCGGCCAGCAGCCTCATGTGCTTCGTCATGTCCGTCGCCAGGACCTAATCAATATTCACGACATCTAATTAACATAAACTATTCCTGCTTAATATTTATAATAGTTTATTAATATTCATTCAATTCAATTCAATTCAGTTTGACAATCTTTAGTGTGGCGTGAGTCAGCAGACTTCTAGGCCACAAAAATTATTATTCATCAACTAATTCATTATTCATTCATTTATTCATTAACTAATCAGAGTAATTACATGGTTAATTAGAGTAATTACATGGTTAAAAAGGGAAAAAGAAAAAAAATCTATCTCGGTTTATAAATATATATAACAAAGATTACGAACCATGTCGATGACCATTTTCCTGACCCGCTGTCTGGTCCTGGCGGTCATGTTCATGAAGATGTCGCAGTTCTTCTCCTGGAGCAGCTTGAACGCCACGGCCAGATGGTGGTTCTCCAGGATTGACTCGTCGTTGTACATCAGAGCCAGGTCTGAATCTGAGCCAGGTAGGAAAAAAGAAAGATTAGGATCGAGTGTTTTCGATTGCGGAGAATTGGTGGGGATTTTACCAGCTGTTTGATTTCTAGACAGCTGATATCCTGGTAGGTGTGCTCATCACCTTTAGTGTTTCAAACGCAGGTGTAGCTAATTAGCTAATACACGTCTATAAAGTAGATGTAGATAAAGTTAAAGTGCGAGTTAACATCTTGTCGCAGCGGAGAGTTGAACGCCGCTCAGTGGTGACGGTGGAGGAGTTTAGTGGTGGCGTTTTCAGCGATCCCTACTATAAAAGCGCAATGATGTATTATGTATGTATTATGTCACCCGATTAGCATCTGCAGGTCTGAAAAAACTCACGTTGATAGATTATGAGACGCTGAACACGGTTTGTTAGGGCACTTTTTTGCTAAAATGTTTAAATAAAAAGTTATTAGCCGCGAAAGTTCAACGCTATGCGGATATATATAATGCATCGTACGTCATCGCTGAATATAAACGAGTTGAAAATAATCTAATCACCGAAGGCGGGTTTTCCCAAAAATTTTGAGATTACGTCATCAAACAATATAAAGAAGACGAAAATAAACAAATCACCGAAGGCGTGTTTTTCCTATAATTTTGAGATTACGTCATCACACATTATAAACAAGTTAAAAATAAATAAAGGTGGTTTTATTTGTAGGCGGTTTTTCCAATATCAGCCAATAAAGGTTGTTTTTTTCGTAGGCGGTTTTTTCAAATTTAGCCATTCAAAGAGAAGACCATTCCGCAACGTTTCCAATTGAAAAAGCATCTACGATCCCTACTAGAAAAGCGCAATGATGTATTTATTATGTATTATGTCACCCGATTAGCATCTGCAGGTCTGAAAAAACTCACGTTGATAGATTAGGTTTGTTATGGCACTTCTTTGCTAAAATGTTTAAATAAAAAGTTATTAGCCGCGAAAGTTTAAGCTATGCGGATATATATAATGCATCGTACGTCATCGCTGAATATAAACAATTCACCGAAGTAGTAGTCGGCGGGTTTTCCCCAATTTTAAACAAGTTGTAAATTATTATTAACGACATTTTACTATTTGGCAATTATTATTCCTCTTATTTTAATTATTAATGATATTATTATTGGAAAGTTCGACGCTTTGCGGATATATTTAATGAAATTATTAACGACATTTTTCTAATTTGTAATTATTATTGCTCTTATTTTAATTAATAATAATATTATTATTGGAAACTTCTACGCTTTGCGGATACATTTAATGAAATTATTATTAACGACATTTTACTATTTTGCAATTATTATTCCTCTTATTTTAATTATTAATGATATTAATATTGGAAAGTTCGACGCTTTGCGGATATATTCAATGAAATTATTAACGACATTTTTCTAATTTGTAATTATTATTCTTCTTATTTTAATTATTAATAATAATATTATTTGCGAAAATTAACTATAATTTTTTTATTATTATTCCTATTATTGGAAAGTTCGACGCTTTGCAGATATATTTTGAGCATACGTCATAACTCAATATAAACAAGTTGAAAATAAATAAATCGCCGAAGTAGTACATAGGCGGGTTTTCCCAATATCAGCCATTGAAGTTTGGGTTTTTTCGTAGACGGTTTTTTCATTATCAGCCATTAAATAATGTGTTTATCGTAGGCTGTTTTTCCCAATATCTCCCGTTAAAGTTTTTTTTCGTAAGCAGTTTTTCCAAAATCATACAATCTAAGAGAATACCATTCCAAATCGTGTTTAAGTGAAAAATCATCTGCTACTGGCGAAGCGTGCGTAAAGTTATTACTATAATAGCGCATTGGTGTTGTTTTTGATCTTAGAGTGCAATTTGAGTGCGACCACCTTTACTATTATTATGTCAAAACTCACACGCTTCGCGCGCGAAGCGTGCGTCATGTGCTGGTTCCCTACTATAAAAGCGCAATGATGTAATATGTATGTATTATGTCACCCGATTAGCATCTGCAGGTCTGAAAAAACTCACGTTGATAGATTATGAGACGCTGAACACGGTTTGTTAGGGCACTTTTTTGTTAAAATGTTTAAATAAAAAGTTATTAGCCGCGAAAGTTTAACGCTTTGCGGATATATATAATGCAGCGTACGTCATCTTTCAATATAAACAAGTTGAAAATAAATAAATCAACGAAGTAGTAGTCGGCGGGATTTTCCCAATTTTATTATTAACGACAATGTACTATTATTGTTCCTCTTATTTTAATTATTAATAAAATTATTATTTACGAAACTATTTTGCTAATATTATTCCTATTATTGGAAAGTTCGACGCTTTGCGGATATATTTAATGAAATTATTATTAACGAAATTTTTCTAATTTGTAATTATTATTCCTCTTATTTTAATTAATAATAATATTATTATTGGAAACTTCTACGCTTTGCGGATACATTTAATGAAATTATTATTAACGACATTTTACTATTTTGCAATTATTATTCCTCTTATTTTAATTATTAATGATATTATTATTGGAAAGTTCGACGCTTTGCGGATATATTTTGAGCATACGTCATAACTTAATATAAACAAGTTGAAAATAAATAAATCACCGACAATTTACTAACTATTTTTACTAACTATTATTCCTCTTATTTTAATTATTAATAATATTATTAATAACGAAAATTAACTAAGTTAGTTGCTTAATAAGTTGAATAATATTTTATTCCTATTATTGTAAAGTTCGACGCTTTGCGGACATATAAAAAAACAAGATGAAAATAAACAATTCACCGAAGTAGTAGTCGGCGGGTTTTCCCAATATCCGCCATTGAAGGTTGGGTATTTTGTAGGCGGTTTATTTCATTATCAGCCAATAAAAGTTGGGTTTTTTCTTAGGCGGTTTTTTCGTTATCAGCCATTAAAGGTTCGGTTTTTTCGTAGGATTTTTTTCCAATATCGCCCAATAAAAGTTTTTTTTGTATATTAGCCGTTACAGTTTGTTTGTTTTTTTCGTAGTCCGGTTTTTCCGATACCTTTAAATAAATATTGTGTTTTTCGTAGGCTGTTATTTCCAAAAACATCCAATATAGGTTTTTTTTCGTAGGCTGTTTTTTCTATTATCACCCATTAAAGGTTTTTTTTCGAAGGCAGATTTTTCTAAATCATTCGTTCAAAGAGAAGACCATTCCAAAACGTGTCCAAGTGAAAAATCATCTGCTACTGGCTAAAATAGTCACACGCTTTGCTTGCGAACCGTTCGTAAAGATATTACCATAATAGCGGATTGGTGTTGTTTTTGAGCTTTGAGTGCGACTACCTTTACTATTAATATGTTAAACCTCACACGCTTCGCGTGCGAAGCGTGCCTCACTTCCTATCATAAAAGCGCAATGATGTATATTAAAGGATGTTTTTTTCGTAGGCGGTTTTTTCAAATTTAGCCATTCAAAGAGAAGACCATTCCAAAACGTTTCCAAGTAAAAAATCATCTGCGACTAGCTGAAAAATCACACGCTTCGCGCGCGAAGCGTGCGTCAAGTGCTGGTTAAATTTGAGAGCGTGAAAAATGATGACTATAGAGAAAATATTGACGGCGATGATGTGTTGATTATGATGATGATGATGATGATGATGATGATGATGATGATGATGATGATGATGATGATGATGATGATGATGATGATGATGATGATGATGATGATGATGATGGCGGTGGTGGTGATGATGATGGTGGTGGTAGTGATGATGATGATGATGATTCAAAGCGATGATAGCCGTTTCTTTGATAGCAGACAATTAATTACGATTTTGCTAATGCTGATAAATAAAATAAATGGCGCCACTCATGTGAACATATCCACATTAACAGTGATGATGATGATGATAATGATGACGTTGAAGATGATGATGATGATGTAATGACGATTATGATGACAGTGGCGATGATGGTGATGATGATGATGTCGTATTTGATCAGAAAGATAGATGGGACGACGGAAAAGATTATCGATCGAAAATGGCAAATTTTGTTGTTGTTATCAAACAGGAGAAAGGCAAATGAAGGATATAAAAATAAGAAATAAAAGTAAAAGATAAAAATGAAATGAAATAAAAATAATGAAATAAAATAAAAAAATGAAATGAAATAAAAATAATGAAATAAAATAAAAAAATGAAATAAAATAAAAAAATGAAATAAAATAAAAAAAATGAAATAAAATAAAAAAATGAAATAAAATAAAAAAAGAATGGAAAGATAATATTCTTGTACTTGTATTGATGAGATATGGGTTGGTCACTCCTGGGTGGTCCACGTCGTGTATGACAGCTGCAAACATCACCGACATTATTTCCAGGTCGGAAAATATCGCCTGTGAAATGACAGGCGTTAATAATACCGTCGTGATAATCCAAGCCGGGTTCAATATTATTATTATTATTATTATTATTATTATTATTATTATTATTATTATTATTATTATTATTATTATTATTATTATTATTATTATTATTATTATTATTATTATTATTATTATTATTATTATTATTATTATTATTATTATTATTATTATTATTATTATTATTATTATTATTATTATTATTATTATTATTATTATTATTATTATTATTATTATTATTATTATTATTATTATTATTATTATTATTATTATTATTATTATTATTATTATTATTATTATTATTATTATTATTATTATTATTATTATTATTATTATTATTATTATTATTATTATTATTATTATATTATTATTATTATTATTATTATTATTATTATTATTATTATTATTATTTCTATCGTTGCTATTATTGCAGTTACAATTAGCATTGTAATCATCATCATCATCATTTTCATCGCCATCGCCATCACCACCACCACCACCACCACCATCACCATTACCATCACCATCACCATCACTATTACCGTCATCT
>OZ022246.1:1290103-1295103 GCA_963978895.1 Erpobdella octoculata
ACAAACCAACAAACTAACAAACAGATAAAAAAGCAAGTTACTATAGACGTGGTAAAAAAGCTTTGGGCTGTTATTATTATTATTATTATTATTATTATTATTGTTATTGTTATTGTTATCGTTATCGTTATCGTTATCGTTATCGTTATCGTTATCGTTATCGTTATCGTTATCATTATCATTATCATTATCATTATTATTATTATTATTATTACTTATTAGTAGTAATTTCAATAAATCTACAAATTGCTACCAACTGGATACAAGCTTGTTATTCTGATTGGAGGAATCTGGATATGTTGCTTAGAGGTTATGCTAAACATCTGGAACAAGTTCGAGGCCGGAGGATATATATATATATATATATATATATATATATATATATATATATATTTTCTATTTATTCGAGATGAGCTGATTACGGAGCCGTAATTACTTTACGCAAATAATTTCGTATACCGCCATGAGGTACAATGTAGAATACAATACAATACAGCGGTGCAAGATATACGACGCAATACCTCGAAACGCCCCTACCGAACGATATAATACTTTATTATACCCCGCCATACAATATGCCATGGATTACGATATACCATGGGTACCATACCGAACGATTTTGGTACCAAAAATGCTAATTAACAGGATACATAATACAATGTTTGTACGATATCGTTGCGATACGATGCGGATTTGATGCTATACCGTACACGACATCGTACGATGCGATGCGACGAGATTAAATAAAAAAATTAAACATAATTATTTCCTAAAACGTTTTTAATTTTTTTTTGAAACTTCGTTAAAAAAGCATAATTTGTCTTTCCATCTTTTTTTGTGTGTGTTCATTTCCTGCTTTAATTTCAGAATAATTAACTTTAATTGGCCGCTCTTGAGAGAAGCTCCTCGTGAAAATAAATGAAACTCCGCTCGCTCCGACTCCATTAAAAATTCATTTCGTAGACGAAACATTGCTTTTAGTTTTCAAAAACAACAAGAAAAATTTAATGCAATTTTTCAAATTTATTTTTTTAATTTTGCGAGTTTATTTTTCGCATTTACTCGGCCAGATTTCTGCAAGCTTTTTTTTCGGCCTCCGTTTTTCGTTTTAATTTAGTCGTTTAGTTTTCGGATTTATAAAAAAATGCCTCGTGTACATCTCTTTTAATTGAAGTTTAAAGTTTTTTTTTTTAAATTAAAAAGGCCATGAGACATTATTTCATATTTATTTGGACCTGGTCAGTTTAAACATGCCTAAAATCATACCTGGCACAAAATTCTCGGCCCGTGTAGTTCACTAACATGGAGTTTAAGTAGGGAAGGCAGAAGTTGAAAGCTATAAAAGTTTTAATGAAACGGAAAGTTACTTTTGTGGTGGCCAAGTCGCCGACAGATCTGTTAGTCTGGATGGCTTCCAGTTGATCCAAGCACCAATCCAGGTCGTCCAATATTTCTAGAGAGAAGTCTTCTGGGTGTTTGGAGTGGAAAAATTCGTTAGTGGGTGATTGGGTGGAGGGGTGAGAAAGTAAACAGGGTGGGTGAACAGATAGATGGGTGAACGTAAACCGGGGAATGGAGGAACATGTGGATTGGTGAACAGGTAGATTGATGAACATGTAGATGGATGAACAGGTAGATTGATGAACAGGTAGATGGATGAACAGGTAGATTGATGAACAGGTAGATGGATGAACAGGTAGATGGATGAACAGGTTGATGGATGAACAGGTAGATGGATGAACAGGCGGATGGATGAACAGGTAGGTAGATGGATGAACAGGTAGATGGATGAACAGGTAGATGGATGAACAGGTAGATGGATGAACAGGTAGATGAATGGACAGGTAGATTGATGAACAGGTAGATGGATGAACAGGTAGATGGATGAACAGGTAGATGAATGAACAGGTGGATGGATGAACAGGTAGATGGATGAACAGGTAGATGGATGAACAGGTGGATGGGTAGACAGGTGAAAAAAAGGAAAGAACGTTGAGGAAAGAACGAGTAAGTGAACATAAAAGAGCATACAAAACCTGGATACTTGTTAGGTGATGGTGCACTCATGTAGTTGACCTCACGGATGGGGTCAACGTTGTAGTTCGACGACCTTCGTCTTCTTCTGCAAAGGTGAGATTTGACGATAAAATTAATGTCATATAGAGTTAAACGATTAGTCATCATTGCTGTAATCACTGTCCTGTCAACACACCAACCAATGTCACCAGCGTAGGTCGTCATGATATTGCGGTTACTATAACAACCGCCATATCAGTGTCTCTATTATCTTCTTCCTCATCATAACAAAACATCGCTTATATCCTTATCATAATTATCACCACCATTATAATCATTATAATCACCATCATCATCATCATCACCATCATCATCATCATCATCATCACCATCACCATCATCATCATCATCATCATCATCATCATCATCATCATCATCATCATCATCATCATCATCATCATCATCATCATCATCACACATCACCATCACCATCACCATCACCATCACCATCACCATCACCATCACCATCACCATCACCATCACCATCACCATCACCATCACCATCACCATCACCATCACCATCACCATCACCATCACCATCACCATCACCATCACCATCACCATCATCATCATCATCATCATCATCATCATCATCATCATCATCACCACACACGGACCTGTCGGTGACCTTGGTGAGCTCGACGTAGCTGTTCCTTGCAATCTGCAGCCTTTGTAGGATCTGAGCGAACGGAGTGATGATTTGATCGTCAGCGTATATGCTACTGTGTGGAGAAATATCGGTGTGTGGTATGCAAATGAATATTAAATTAGGAATATATATATATATATATATATATATATATATATATATATATAATGGAAAAACAAAGAGGTGCAAATATGTCCTTTAGATAGGAAAATGCAACAGATGGAAATGCATATATATATATATATATATATATATATATATATATATATATATATATATATATATATATATATATCTACATACAAATTAGATTATGACCTTATGTCCTTTATGCATTGCTACACCATTCATTCGATCGTAATAAAATTGTCACACAATCTTGAGAACCAATAGATGAAGGTTTGTGTGGAAAAAAATTGAGATTGGTTAAAAAATGAGCGGAGCGAGAGCGGGAGAGCAAACGGGAACGGTAAAGAGAGTGTGAGCGAGAACTGGAGAATGAGCAAAAAACGGGAACGGAAAAGCAAGCGGGAACAAAAAAGTGACCTGAAGCGAAAGAGCGACAGGGAAAAGAAAAGATGATGATGATGATGGTGGTGATGATGATGATGAGCAACGGGGATAAATAGACAGCATGTAAATCTAAAGGACGAATAGATGAACAAGCAATGAATCAATAATATTCTCTCTACTTTTTTCATTTCTCACTCTTTTTCTTTGCTTCTCTCTTTCTCTCTCTCTCTCTTTCTATTTCTCTTTCCATGCTCATCCTCTTCCGACAGAAGGGAAGAGGAAACACCTGTTCGCGCTTAACGAACACGACCGGCGAACGTTTCACAACGTCGTCGTCGTTCAAATTATGAAAGAAGCTAACTACAATGACGACGACGACGATGACGATGACGATGATGAGGATGAGGATGAGGATGATGATGATGATGATGATGATGATGATGATGATGATGATGATGATGATGATGATGATGATGATGATGATGATGATGATGATGATGATGATGATGATGATGATGATGATGATGATGATGATGATGATGATGATGATGATGATGATGATGATGATGATGATGATGATGATGATGATGATGATGATGAGGATGATGATAATGATGATGATGATGATGATGACGGCGATGATGATGATGATGATGACGGCGATGATGATGATGATGATGACGGCGATGATGATGATGATGATGACGGCGATGATGATGATGATGATGACGGCGATGATGATGATGATGATGACGGCGATGATGATGATGATGATGACGGCGATGATGATGATGATGATGACGGCGATGATGATGATGACTATAACGAAAGTTATTATAGTGATATTTGAAAACTGTGGTGATGACGCAATGACTCGGAGACAAAATGACAACCTGGTTGGCAATTAAGCTAAAAGTGATGAGTCAGCAACGGTAACCGGTCCATCCGTCACCAGGACGGACGAAATCAATCACTCCCACCCGGACAATCATTTCCACCCCCTCCCCCACCCCTTCTCCCCCTCTCCTCGCGTTGTCACCACGGCTACGAATTGATGGTTCACAACCACTCGATCAGGTGACTCGCTTTTTTTTTTATCTCGTCTTCAACCAATCAGTTAATTAACCAGGGCGCGTTTCCATCACAGACGATCACAGCTGATCCATCACAGCTGATCCATCACAGCTGATCCATCACAGCTGTTTCTTCTTCTCATCGGGGAAAAAAAACGGAAAACTGGAATGACGCAGGTCGTCCCGGAAGTTTGATGTCGTCGGTCGGCATGGAAACGGTAGCACTACGTCACGCGATCGACTTGTGTCGTTTTTGAGGGGGTGAACTTTTAGTGGGTTTGTCGGGGGGAGAGGAAATATTAGGTGTAGAAATTGTTTCTGGAATTCGACAGTCCTATCCATTTAATTTGTGGAATAAATGAAGAAATTTTGCATTCGTGCTGCTTTGAAGGAAATTTTGATGAAAAAACTTCGATTGTCCATCAACGTTATCATTATCATCATCACCATCACCACAGTCATCATCACCATCATCACCACCGCCATCATCATCACCACCATCGTCATTATCATCATCACCATCACCACCACCACCATCATCATCATCATCACCATCACCACAGTCATCATCACCATCACCACAGTCATCATCACCATCATCACCACCGCCATCACCACCACCACCATCATCATCATCATCATCATCATCATCATCATCATCATCATCATCATCATCATCATCATCATCA
>OZ022246.1:1300103-1302603 GCA_963978895.1 Erpobdella octoculata
TGAAAAAAAAATTTGAATTGGTTAGAGAAATTGAGTTCGTCTAAAATAAAAAAGTTCAATTAGTTGAATATTTTAAAGAATAAAAGATGTGAATTGATGGAAGATTTAAATCAGCTAATAACGCTGGAAAATAATTTATTAAATTATATACAAACATTAAACAAGTAAGTCATAAAAACCAGGTTTTTTTTAACAAATCCCTTATATTTCTGAATTTGCCAGCATTTCATTTATTGCAAAAAAATTCTTTTAAAATTACTTTTTTTGGAATTTATATATGTAAACATTTATTTAATTGTATTTGATTTGTTTTAAAACATAAATGGTTATTATTTTTAGTTAAAATTTTTTTTTCAAAAAATGTTTAAACTCATGAGGAGTGAACTTATATTTTAAATTTCAGCTCGATTGGATGACGGAAAGTTAGTTAACTTTCACTTTCAAGGTTTGCAAACATTCAAGCAAGCAAGCAAACAATCAAGCAAGCAAGCAAGACCGGCGGTTAAGTTAATTTAAGGGATTCAATTAAAATAATTTCATCACTTCATATTAAATATGTATTTTATTACATACAGTAAAAAATTACCGGCCGTGTATTAGGCTGGTGTGGAAATTTACGTTTTACAATATGGCGCAAAAAGATACTAAAAAAGAAAAGGAAATCACGTGTCATTTCAATTCAAGTCACGCGCTCATGGTTGACAAACATTACATGGATTGGGAATTTCAACAAAAAGTGTATTGTCACTGGAGCTGTTGACGATGGCGGTGATGATGATAATGATGAAGGTTTGTTGTTGTTGTTGTTGTTGATGATGATGATGATGATGATGATGATGATGATGATCATGATGATGATGATGATGATGAGCAAAATTTTCAAAATTCCTTAATGGCTGCTTAAGCTATAAAAGTAATATAAGTTTAGCAATTTCTCGTCCCTAGGATGAGGCGTTTTAGCTCGACATTTATATTAATATAGATATATTATCAGGATTAGCATAGGCTACTTCATCAACTCAAGTTGCCAGTGCGACATACCGCTTTCAGGGCTTGTTTTCTTATTTATAATAGTTTATAGCCTTTTACACCAGGTGTTTTAAGACTGAAATGGCTGTATGTTGGAAGCACCTAAGTACTTCCTGTCGTGGATCATAATTTGATTCTTTTAAATTTTCCCTCCTCCTTTCTCCAGGCTAGGGACTGGTTTGCAAAAGCAAGGCGGAGTTATTTCAGGGCTTGTTTGTTGTTGTTTATTTAAGTCCTTGTCGCTTTTTTAGCGTTTAGGAAGGACCATTGATGATGGATCGTTTATGGTCTTTTTTTTTTTTTTTTTTTTTTATAATAGTTTATAGTCCTTTACACCAAGTGTTTTAAGACTGAAACGGCTGTGTCAGAAGCACCTAAGTACTTCCAGTCGTGGATCATAATTTGATCCTTTTAACTTTTCCCTCCTCCTTTCTCCAGGCTTGGGACTGGCTTGCAAAAGCAAGGCGGAGTTGCGTTTATGGTCTGTCACGCCGCAGTTACTTATGCTGTTGTGATCCTTCAGTCGGTGGTGTTTTTGCAAAGTTTTCTTTTATATTTATAAGTAATGAATTTTCAACTATAGTACCAGACACAAAACTTTAAAGATAAACTAAAGATGGTGGTGATGATGATGATGATGATGATGATGATGATGATGATGATGATGATGATGATGATGATGATGATGATGATGATGATGATGATGATGATGATGATGATGATGATGATGATGATGATGATGATGATGATGATGATGATGGTTATGGTTTAATGATGATGATGACGGTTATGGTTTAGTGATGACGATTATGAGGATGATGATGATGACGACTATGATGACGCTGGTGCTGCTGATGATGATGAATATAATAGTTTCGTTGTTATTATTCTAAGTAATATTAACGGATAATGGCGACCGTGATTATCGCAATGTTTACCTTTATAACAAGGTGATTAGTATTGGCAAGAGATGATTATACTTCACAATCACGTCGGATCTTCAGTTTATTTCTCTTCTGAGTTGAAAAATATTCCCGTCTAATGAATTCAGTTTCGGTTTCAATTGAGCACATTACCTGGAAATGTTTCTACCTGGATTACTTTCCGCTAAGAAGGCCTTCTTGCGTATAAAGTGTTCTAGCTTAATTTTCCAGATCCTTTCTTTTTTTTCATTCTTTTTTCTGTCACTGATTCGATTCATCCATTCATTAATCTATTTTCATTTAATCACCTACATTTCCGACCATCGATCTATCCGGCCATCAACTTGTTCATTTCCCATTTTTCCGGCGTTCATCCATCCAGCTTTACATTGAGCTGTGTACATCTGTTAGTTCATCTGTCCATTCACTTGTGTATGTCGCGATATACCGATCTAGACATTCAAATTGTATCTATCGACATAATTTACCTATTAATCAATTCATTCAAACAGACATCGACCGGTTCACCTTTCTAACTGTCTACGCAT
>OZ022246.1:1307603-1312404 GCA_963978895.1 Erpobdella octoculata
ACTCTTTTGAAAAAGTCGGAAGTGGTTGATGAAGCCCTCAAATTGCAGAGATGTCAAATGGAGAAATTAATGGTAAATTTGCTCGAGATAAATAAAGAATCTGCTGCTAGACACGAAGAAAGTAGTAAATCAACTAAAACTTGGTCTGACTTGTTCAAAGATAAAGTTGAACTGTTGGCTACAGACATGAAAATTGTCCAGAGAACTGTGGATGTTGCTAAGACTTCAATTGATGTCAACAGTGAAAGACAAAGAAGAAAAAATAATATTGTGGCTTTCAATGTGCCAGAGATGGCTAATTCAAAAATAAAAGATAAAGACATTGTTCTGAAAATCATTTTGGAAATCACTGGACAGGATATGGAGAAAGATGTGGGTGATGTGTTTAGGATGGGTAAAAAACTTGATGGGGATCAGAAGCCAAGACCAGTTCTTATCAAGTTGATTGGAATGAATGCTAAAAACATGATTCTAGAGAACAGTTTCAAGCTTAAAAAATCTGAATTATACAGGAAGGTTATTTTGAGCCACGACTTGTCCAAAGAGGACAGAGAGGAGTGCAGGAAGCTGATAGGAGAGAAGAAAAAGGAAATCAGTACAAAAGATGATATTGATAAATGGGTTTTCAGATTGAGAGGGCAGCCAGGCGGTTTCTATGTGGTAACCCACAGAAGACAAAATTTATAAAATTGTCCTGTTCAAGTTTAAGTGCTCCAAAAGACATTGTTTCAATTCTTTTTAATAATGTTGACTGCTTAACAAATAAGTTTACGGAGTTTTTGTTTGTTTTAAAGTCATTGATTGAAGTTCCAGATGTAATTGTTTTGTTGGAGACCAATCCTAAGCACTTTACCAAGCCATTGAGTATTTCAGAGTTTCAGATTGATGGGTACCAGGTCTTAACGAGTGGGTTTGCTAGTCAGTCCTGCAGAGGTATTGTGGCATATTACAAGGAAGAACTCCATATCTCAGAAGTGACATTGTGTACACCATTTAAGGAGGCTTTGTGCATAAAGCTGGCCCTAACCAACAAGACGATGAATTTATTGTCAGTATACAGAAGTCCCAATTCCAGTGGTGCGAATAATGACCTTCTCATCCAGTTACTTGAGGAGTTCATTTTATTGAGAGGTGAACATGTTATTATTGGTGATTTCAACTTCCCGGACATTAACTGGAATACCTTTAGTTGCAACGGTTCGGCTGAGAAGACTGAAAATAAATTTCTTAATTTCTTAAATGACAGTTTTTTGCTTCAACATGTTGATGAGCCTACTAGGAGGGCTGCCAATCAAACTTCAAACGTCCTGGATCTGGTGATTACGTCTGGCGACAACATCACTGACATTCAATATTACTCTCCGTTGGGGAATGGTGATCATTCAATCTTGGGGTTTAAATTGGTTGGTTTCACAAAGAATTTGAGGCCGGACGAAAAGAGGTTTTGTTATGAACTGGGTGATTATGGTGGTCTTAGCATGGCTTTGGATGAGTGTTTGTCTAACACTGACAGACCTCTGGAGTCCTCTGTGGATTCCGAATGGAGGTTTTTTCGCAATACTCTAAATGAACTCACAAGTCGTTTTGTGCCTAAAAAGCAGATTTACAAGAAGTTTACCTTTCGGATGACACCTAAGCTGAAATGTCTCATTGAATTAAAACATCAGCTTTGGAGAAGGATTTACAAATATGGAGATGACATAATGACTGAGTTCCGAGTAACCAGAGATAAAGTCAAGAGATTGTCAAAACAGCTCAACATCGAGAGTCAGAGCCGTATTGCCTTAGAGTATAGAACCTGTCCGAAGTTGTTTTGGAGCCGTGTTAAAAAAATTACAAAGGTTAAAGAGAGTATTGGTGTTCTAAATGTTGATGGTACTGACTTAATGTGTGACAGAGATAAAGCAGAAGCACTCGCTAAATTCTTCTCGTCGGTTTATGTACGGGAAGATCTCTTTGAAGGCGATGATACATTTCACCCAATTGTGCCGGCTTGTGGAATGACAGAATTGAGAATTGATAGTGGCATTGTTGAGAAAAAATTGATGGCCTTGAACAGGGGAAAGTCTGCGGGACCGGATGGCATACATTCAAGAATCTTGAGCGAAACAAGACTGGTTTTAAATGAACATTTGTTGAGGATTTTCAGAGCATCATTGGCTTCGGGGGTGGTTCCATGTGATTGGAAGTCAAGTGTTGTGGTTCCGTTGTATAAAAAAGGTAGCAAAGCTAAGGTCGAGAACTACAGGCCAATAGCTTTGACATCAGTATGTTGCAAAATTCTCGAGTCAATAATTAAAGACCACATTATGAGCTACTTTTTGCAATATGATATCTTCACTCATAGACAGTTTGGATTTCTTCCTTCACGCTCTACGGTCCTGCAGTTGCTGAAGTTCCTGGACGAAGTTACTCTCTCAGTTGACTCTGGTTTGGAGGTGCATACAATCTACACCGACTTAGAAAGGGCTTTTGACAGAATTCCACACAAGAGACTCTTGTTTAAGATGAAGGAGTATGGAGTTCATCCAATATTGATAGAATGGATCAGAAGTTACTTGACGGAGAGATCATTCAGAGTTCAGTTGAGGGGCGGACTCTCTGATTCCTTTCCCGTGTTGAGTGGTGTTCCTCAGGGAAGCGTGTTAGGTCCATTGTTATTTGTGATCTATATCAATGACATTTGTGGTGTTAGCGAAAACATCTACCTTTTCGCGGACGACGCCAAGTTGTTTAGACCGATCGCGGACTTCAAAGACACTCGGGAACTGCAGTCCGACATTTATAAATTGCAGCAGTGGTTCACAAGATGGCAAATGACAGTGAATCCATCTAAATGTTGTGTTTTAAAGGTTGGAGGTAATCGTTTTGCAGCGGATTACTATATGCAAGATACATCAGGTTTGTCTGTTGTGGTTCCTGAAGTTAGCTCGGTTACTGATCTAGGAATCATACTGGATTCAAAATTGAAATTCAGAGACCATGTGTTCTCTAGAATCAAAAAGGCCAATTCCTTGTTGGGTATAGTTGGAAGAACTTTGAAATATCTGCCTGAGGATGCTTTTGTAACATTGTACAAATCTCTGATTAGATCTCAATTGGAGTACGGAGTTCAGATTTGGAGTCCTCACGGGCGTGGTCTGATTGAAGAACTCGAAAGGGTTCAGCAAAGGTTTACCAGAATGGTCAGGTCATGCAAAGGTCTCATTTATACGGAGAGGTTGAAGAAACTCAGATTGCCTTCCCTGACATATAGAAGAAAGCGAGCCGACCTAATTCTTCTGTATAAAATGAAGTCTGGTCAGTTGATGGATTGCCACTGTCCGGGGTTGACCCTTTGCCCTTACGAAAGAACTAGGGGACATGAGTTCAAGTTGGCTACTAGGTTGGCTCATAAAGATTGCAGGAAGTATTACTTCAGTAACAGAGTGGTGGACGACTTCAATCAGCTCCCTGGGCCGGTGGTGTCTGCTGAATCGTTGTCTTTGTTTAAATCACTTTTGGATGATTTTTTTGGTGATATGCAATTTGATTTTACTTAGGATTTTTATTTTGCTCTGTTTGTTTTTCGTTATTTTTGTTGTATTTGTTTGCGCGTTCAGTTTGTGTTTATATTGTTCGGCGAGGGGCTTGCCCGTGCCTGGTTTATAATAATAATAATGCCTTCTAGATAGGTTCATAGATCGCAAACATTAAGTTTATGATGATATGTCGTTTGTGTACGAGTTGTGTTACAATTTTGTGATGATATGCCGTTTGTGTACGAGTTGTGTTATTACTTTGTGATAATATGCCGTTTGTGTACGAGTTGTGTAATCGTATTGTGATAATATGTCGCTTGTGTATGAGTCATTTAACTACGTTGTGATAAAGATGACTACGCTGTTGATGACAATGATGATGATAATGATTGTCATTGTTGATGATGATGATGATGATGATCATAATATGATGATGGCGACTTACTTTTTTAATCTTAGCTGTACACTCTGTCGTATCATATTGATGGCATCCAACAGATCCATGAACTTTTCATGTGCCTACGAGAGTCCATTCGCCAGTCCTTTTTATTCTTTTATTATTATTATTATTATTATCAATTAACAAATAACCTTTCGAGAGGTCAACTCGGTTTGAACCAATCGCAGAAGTTCGTGGCTATTTTAACGAGAACAAAGAGAAAGAGAAAATAATCTAGGTTATCTTTTTTTACAAGTAATCCATAGTTGTAATCCAGTTACTTGTAAACTTACGATCCGATTGATCACACGTGCGCGTGAACACGGAAAGTCACGCACACACGCACACAAACACACGCGTACACTCAAACACACGCACACACACGATGACGAAACGTGCGCGCAACGTTAATAATAATAATAACAAAAGTTTGATAATTTTTTAGTTCCTTTCTCACTCTGACGGCAAAAAAACTTTCTTTGCTCAGGCCGAGAAGGTATGAATATCAGCTGCAGCGCTTACTTACTTACTTGCTGACAAGTGAACTTTTAAACCCTGCTTATATATATAATGCTAGGCCACGACGCACCGGCTATGGCCTGCACTGCTTATAAAGCTCACTCGATAATAATAATAATGATAATAATAATAATAATAATAATAATAATAATAATAATAATAATAATAATAATAATAATAATAATAATAATAATAATAATAATAATAATAATAATAATAATAATAATAATAATAATAATAATAATAATAATAATAATAATAATAATAATAATAATAATAATAATAATAATAATAATAATAATAATAATAATAATAATAATAA
>OZ022246.1:1315104-1410104 GCA_963978895.1 Erpobdella octoculata
ACCTTTTTTAAAGTTTGTTTGTTTTCGTCCTCCAGTTGCACTATTTTTTATTGCAGTGTAGACGTTTGAGGTTATATGGAGCAACGTTTTCCAGGACTTGAAGACGTTTGGTAGCGTTGGTTCGAAAGGAGCGGAAAAGAGTGGATGGAAATGGAGAGAAATATAAGAAAAAAGAAATAGGTAATAAAGAAGCATTAAAGAAAGAAAGAGAGAGAAAAAGAGGGAGAAAGAGGGAGAGAGAGAGATGACCGGAAATGAGAAAGACATGCAAGCAAGCAGGCTCACTTACAGGTACAAGCAGACGTCCATTGAAGAAGGATGGCACTTAAAACCCTTCAGACTGTTTGCTCAAAAAGAAGAAGAAAAAAAGTATTTATTGATTTATCGATTTTGCTCACCGTTTCCTCCAACATTCTCTCTTTCCTTCCTCTCCTTTCTCCTTTCCACTCTAGAGTGATTGACTCTGAGACTGACGAGGTAAATATTTGGGAAGTGAAAATTTAAATTTAATATATATAATTTTTTTGGTCTGCATTTGAACAGCATTCAATCAATTGGTCAATTAAATGACCAGCAAATAAAAAATCGATTGAAATAAAACACATCTCTTTCTTCTCTCTCTCTTTCTCTCTCTCTCTCTCTCTCTTTCTCTTCTCTCTCTCTCTCTCTCTCTCTCTCTCTCTCTCTCTCTCTCTCTCTCTCTCTCTCTCTCTCTCTCTCTCTCTCTCTCTAACCCTTTCATTTTTTTTCATTTCGTACAGTTAGCTGACTATCGGGCAATATTATTTCAAAAGAATCGCATATGACTGATTATTACTTTCGTTATTGTTCCCACTGACACCCGGCATCAATCCTTTTTCCCTTCTGTTCCTGGGAGCGGATAGCGGATGGATGGATCGCCTCTCGCTCCCTGGAGACAGGTGAGCGATATTTCAAGCGGCTCGTTGCGTTTCAGTCGTCGCTTTAGCGTGACCTTTGTCCTCATTTGAGGGTGATGGAAACTGTATTATTGGGC
Organism: Erpobdella octoculata; assembly: GCA_963978895.1. Lineage (NCBI taxonomy): Eukaryota > Metazoa > Annelida > Clitellata > Hirudinida > Erpobdellidae > Erpobdella > Erpobdella octoculata. Next base: position 1,316,120 of record OZ022246.1, read on the forward strand.
GCCATTTTTCTTTTGCTTGCGTTGTGTTCCGTTTTAAGCAGAGGGGTGTACACGGGTCCGTTTTTGGCAATCCAGCCCAGCCTAAGTCATTCTTTACTCAACCCAACCCACCTGAAAAGGTAAATTTCTGACCCAACCCACTAAAAATATAATAAAAAAAGTTGAAATTTTAATTCAGTCCAACCTAACCAAACTCATGCATGTTACTAAAAAAATTAGACCCAACCCAGCCTATGACCCCATGTACACCTCCGACCTACGAAAAAACACCTCATGTCCACCTCTGACCTATAACCCCATGTCCACCTCTGACCTATGACCTCATGTCCACCTCTGGCTTAGATGAAACCGAATATTCGTGTGATGGATATCCTTAGTAGCAGCCCCTACCAGGGTGATGTTAACCGAACGCGAAATGATCAAGAAGGTGTGTGTGTGTAGTTTGTGGATGTGTGTGTAGTTTGTGAATGTGTGTGTAGTTTGTGGATGATTGAAGATAGTGAAGAGGGCTTCGAGGGGGTTGGGGTGGGGGTATGAAACCAGACGATGCCCTTTGAACTTTGTTATCTCTAATTTTGCCGCCCGATTATGAATCGGAGTGGTGTTGTTGAAAAGTTTTCGCAACAAGGGCCAATCTCTAAATCTCTAAATGAAACTTTAAAGACAAGCTGGAAGTTTTCAGCTTTGTTCGCTTGGTGGTGTCTTAAATTTCCCACCCTCCACCCCTTCCCCCCCCCCGAAGGTGGCGGATGCTCGTGCAGTTCGATCATCTCCGAACTTTGACATTCCCTACTTATGGGTACTTTGAATTCGAATATGCTGTGACTTGGATGATGATGATGATGCTGATGATGATGATGATGCTGATGATGATGACAGCAAAGGTGAACAGAAAAATATTCGCAGTCTAAAACAATCAGAAAATATTTACAAAAAACCCAAACAAAACTCACGAAAACCACTTAGCGGAGGATAGTTTCGGTTTCGATCTTCTGATCATTTTTCCAGAGTGCTCCTACAGCAGCCAGAGGATATGTGCTGGTGAAGTTAATATTAGTAGCCGTGTAGAAGAGCTAGAAAGAGAGAGAGAGTATCCGTTTGTTGTTCGAAACCGAATATTTACATAATGTTCAGTGAGACGACAATGAGATTAAATAGGATTGTAACCGATATAGTAATCGGTTTAGTAACCAGTGTAGTAACCGTTAGCTTTGCAGTAATCTATAAAATTGTAACTTTACACTTTCAAATAGCAAAAATATTGTTTATTACGTTGTTTTATTCTTATCTTAATTGTTTGTTTGTTTATTTATTTATTTAGATATTTAGTTGTTTCTTAATTAATTAATTTATTTACTTATCTATTTTTTAATTATTTGTTTGTGTATTGTTTCAGTAATCCATTTTCCATCGAGACCGCAAATACATCAAGAAAATTGTAATTAACTTCTAATAATCATTTAATAATCATCTACTTCATTGACCCATATATATATATAAATATTCTGTTTGTTCAATAAATAAATAAATAATCCACATCGCACTGTCGACGGCGCTCCAGCAAGCGAGTATCGGCGATATCCCTGCAAGTGAACGTTTCCTTCCTTCCACACACTCCATGCTTCTCCACATCAAAGAAAGTACGCATGGAGACCGATACTTTTCAGTCTCATGACAACCACGTGTAACAAAAAGAAGAGAAAAAGAGGGAGGGAGGGAGAGAGAGAGGGAGGGAGAGAGAAGAAGAGGGAAAAAGAGAGAGGGAGAGAGGTGCATGGAGACAGATGAACTGATTTGTGAGAATCCTCATCACTCTTGCGAGTCATTCACTTAACTCTTCCACCATCTCCTCGGAGCAAGACAAGTCCCGCCGTTCTGTGCCTGGCTCAGTCTCGAACGAGATATGGAAAATGACAGAGGCAGCAATTTCGCGATCCGAGATCTAATCAGCAAACTCGATGACATCGTGTCGTGACCTCTGTGGTGGGGAAAGGTCACTCACGGATAGGTCATGCACCCCACCCGCATGTGAAAATATGATTTGCTTATATTCAAAATACTTTTTTTTATGTCTGTGTAATGACAAGTGCAGTCACTTAATTGCTTTGCCTGGAGTGAACGGTTAGGACTGAGCGAATGGAAGCGTCTTATGATTGCTTGTTAACCAATCATAAAAAAAAGTTAAGCGCTACAGAATGAGCTACAGAAAGCGCTACAGAATGAGCTACAGAAAGCGCTACAGAATGAGCTAAAAAGAGTTACAGTGAGTGCTACAGAGTGAGCTAAAGAGAACTACAGAGAGCGCTACAGAATGAGCTAAAGAGAGCTACAGAGAGAGCTACAGATAGCTCTACAGAATGAGCTGAAGTGAGCTACAGAGAGCGCTACAGAATGAGTTACAGAGAGCTACAGAGAACGCTACAGAATGAGTTACAGAGACCGCTACAGAATGAGTTACAGAGACCGCTACAGAATGAGTTACAGAGACCGCTACAGAATGAGTTACAGAGACCGCTACAGACTGAGCTACAGAAAGCGCTACAGAATGAGCTGCAGAGCTGAGCGGACGTATTGCTACAAAAGTGATAGCGTGGATTCGGCTAAATTAAATTGAAACGATTTTTAATATTTTTCAGCACGAGATTCTTATAATGTTAAAATAATGTTCAAAAATTATATTGTTATGACAAAGTGATTTGATCGATAAACAGGAGAGAAAGGGCGCATGACCTCTTGTGACAAATGTGTCCTCTTTCACATTCTCTCTCTTTCTCTCTCTCTCTCTCTCTCTTTCTGTATCCATCTACCACCTTTCATATTGCATTTTAAATTTTTAGCATATTTTTATGTCTAAACACACACACACAAACAAACACAGACACAAGCACAGACACAAGCACAGACCACTATTTTCGTCTTTAACTAACTTTTTTTTTATTCTTTGCTTTCCTTTGTGTCGGTCACTCTTCATCGCTCTTCTTTGTACTTCTCCTTTTCACTCATTCACTCTGTATGCACTTTTCACTCTCTTCCTTGCACTTTTCACTCTCTCCCTTGCACTTTTCACTCTCTTCCTTGCACTTTTCACTCGCTCTCTCGCCTGCGAAACAATTTTATGTATATCTATACAAACAATTGACATATGGCTCGTTACAAATTGTATTATTATTATTATTATTATTATTATTATTATTATTATTATTATTATTATTATTATTATTATTATTATTATTATTATTATTATTATTATTATTATTATTATTATTATTATTATTATTATTATTATTATTATTATTATTATTATTATTATTATTATTATTATTATTATTATTATTATTATTATTATTATTATTATTATTATTATTATTATTATTATTATTATTATTATTATTATTATTATTATTATTATTATTATTATTATTATTATTATCATTATTATTAACACTTTTTTGCACTTTTACATTTCACTCCCTCACTCCGCTCACTGATTTTTGTTGCCGTTTTCAATTTAACAACTCGACGTTTTCTTTCTTTCTTTCTTTCTTTCGTTTCTTCATTTCTTTTCATTCGTAGAAAGGAAAGAAAATTCAGATCTAAATTAAAAATAAATTGAATTTATGTCCGTCTGTCAACTCTTCATCATCATCATCATCATGCTAGATATATAATTTATTATACAATATACTGTAATTAACATATTGCTGTACATCAGTAACTCTTGTATTTATCGTGGTCAGTATCAACATCATCATCGCCATAGTCATCATCAACATCATCATCATCATCGCCATCATCATCATCAGCATCACCATCAGCATCACTATCATCATCAGCATCATCATCGTCATCATCATCACCACCACCATCATCATCAGCATCATCATCATCAACATGTTTTCCAATTATTAACTCAAAATATCATGATCATATTTATTGTGACCGCCATAAATAAATGAACGTATTTTCCCGTCCTTTTGTTGCTCATTATTTTTCTTTCCACCTCTCTCTCTTTCTCTCTCTCTTCAATTCTCTTTTTCGTCTCTTGTTTTCTTTCTTTTTCTCTTCCCTCCGTCCGCGGATATTTTTATGAAACTTCCGAGCGCCTCTTCTGTCGCGTCCAATGAAGCATGTCACATGCGACTTTCAAATTGCATTCTCTTCAACTTCAACTTCATCGTCATCATCACCACCACCACCACCACCACCACCACCATCATCATCATCATCATCATCGTCGTCGTCGTCATCATCATCATCATCACCGTCATCATCATCATAATCATCATCATCATCGTCGTCGTCGTCGTCGTCATCATCATCATCACCGTTAGCATCATTTTCTCTCTGTTTACCCAGCGCGATCGTATTTTCCAGAACACTGGCAGAAAGAAATGACGTCAGGTTTTAATTACTTCACAGTCCTCTACTTCTACAACAAGTACTACACTACTTCTGCTACAAGTACTACACTACTTCTGCTACAAGTACTACACTACTTCTACTACAAGTACTACACTACTTCTACTACAAGTACTACACTACTTCTAATACAAGTACTACACTACTTCTACTACAAGTACTACACTACTTCTACTACAAGTACTACACTACTTCTAATACAAGTACTATACTACTTCTACTACAAGTACTATACTACTTCTACTACAAGTACTACACTACTTCTACTACAAGTACTGCACTTCTTGTTTTAAGGCAGCGTTTAAGTAGAAAGCAGCAAATCAAAATGAGATCTAATTACTTCTTAATTACAAACTTTTATTCAACTTACAATCTCCGTTTGTGGGTATGTGTGCGTCTTGCCTTTCTCTGTACGCAAATTTTTTTTGTCTGGTACTTTATTTATTTATTTATTTCAGACAAGGTCAAAGGGCTATCAGCCGCTTACATGAACAAGTAGCAACACTTAAAGCAAAAAAAAAAGATAAAAATAAAAATAAAACTTTACAAAAACACCACCGACTGAAGGACCACAACAGCATAAGTAACTGCGGCGTGATGAGTAAGGCGTGAATGCGGTTCCATTGATTCATTCGTTGTAGAACGTGTTGCCTCTTCTTCTTCTCTCAGCAGCTGTTTGCCCTCCTGAACTCTGTAAAATCTCATCCGAAGAAATAAATAAATATATAACACGCGATATATTCTTTAGTTAAGAATCTAGACACGTTTGTCATGCTTTGCTGAATGGAAAAGCTTATATTTAAAGTTTTGTGTCTGGTACTATAGCTGCAAATTCATTACTTATAAATTAAAAAGAAAACTTTGCAAAAACACCACCGACTGAAGGATCACAACAGCATAAGTAACTGCGGCGTGACCAATGCGAATGCAACTCTTCGCTTTGCTTTTGCAAGCCAGTCCCAAGCCTGGAGAAAGGAGGAGGGGAAAGTTAAAAGGAACAAATTATGATCCACGACAGGAAGTGCTTAGGTGCTTCCAACAGCCATTAGAGTCTTAAAACATCTGATGTAAAAGACTATAAACTATTACAACAACAAAAACAGCTGTGCATGCGGTATCTAATACCGAAATATCTAATCACATACTTTGATTCAACTTCTATTCTCTATTTGTTTCTCTGTACGCAAATCTTGCAAATAAAATTTAACCAGCTTTTTGACTAGCTTGGAAGCTGAAACTTTCAGCATAGCTTTATATTGGATGACAATACATGATTCAATTATAAAAAAAGAAACAACAAAACTTAATTTGAACATCTTTCGTATTTCTAAATCGAGTGTATTTGAAATAAAAGTTTGTTTTGAAAAACTCGTTTTTCCTTTACTTGTTTTAGATTTAGTATCTAATTGCAAGCAACTGAGAATTAAGCTGTTCTACAGATTTGTATACATTTTTAAATATAGGATTGTACAGTTTTCACTCAGAAGCGTAGCTAAGGATGGACAGGGAACCATTTGGAAGAGCGCGCCAAAATCGCTTTCAAAGAAGCGCAAAATTATTTTGAAAAAATACCTACGATTAACTCCTCCCTTCCCCCCCCCCCGGTCATCAGCTATTTTTAGGGTTATACGGTTTTGGAGAAAAGAAAAACTGAAAAAGAACCTACTACTACCCATCGACCGTCATCTGGTGTATAATAAGGTTTTGACAATTTAAAAAAAAAGAGTAACTACGACTACCCCACCCCTTCCCCCACCCCCCCCGTCATCAATTTTTTCTTTAAAGAAACGTTTACAGATGGGAATTTGTAGGGGGCGCATTTGTTAAACCATGTCCCCGGGCAGCAAAAACCCTAGCTACGCCTCTGTTTCCGCTCATCCACTCTAAGTAGAAAGCGCAACCCTAAACAGAATTACACAATTACACAGGGTTTTTCGAGGGTTTTCACAGTGAAACGTGAAATAATAAACTAAGTTGTTTAATTGCTCAAAACCTTATCTTCAATGAAGACTGCTACCTCCATGCAAAAGTTCGTTCAAATTGCTCCAGGGGTTCGGATGTTATAAGCACACACACACACACACACACACACACACACACACACACACACACACACACAGACACACACACACAGACACACACACACACACACACTGCCTATTATCAGTTTTATCGATATAGATTTAGAAATTACAGTTTGAAGGAGAAGAGATAGAAAACGTTCATTTTTTTTTGGCAATCAAGAAAAAAAACCGGATCTCTTTATTGCTCGATCGGATCGAGTTTGCAAGGATTTATACGTCCTGTCGGATTATGCATTCTCGCTAACGATCACTCGGTATAATGCGAAATTGCCAGACGACCATATACAGGCAGGGAAGCAAAACCAGTTTTTCTTATCCTTTGAAAATAATATTATTAAATTAGAAAATGAAAATAATTCTAAGAAATATGGTTAATAATAAGTGAGGGGGCATCGGTGGCGTAGCGTGGACTTGTGTCATGAAAAATTTGTTTAAACTTTACTGAGGCGGGAACCAATGTCTCTTTCCCATAATTCTATGGGACTGGCCACCCTCGTAAAAATATATCGGCATCCTTAAAAATTAAAAACCACGAAACGAAGCAGTAAAATCAGTCGTTTGGCAAAACCAGCCTGGCAGAAGAGAAGCCATTTAGGAGGATTTTTAAAATTTCACAATCATCATCACAATCATCACCGCCATCCTCAACAACATCATCATCATCATCATCATCATCATTTCACGAGGACCGCTCTATATGCATTTTAAGTCCTTTCCTGTATAATTACAGTCGCTTTCGTTTTTAAATTTATAATAAACTTTGAAATTCGAGAACTGATTATTTATAATTATCTCAACAACTTGCAATCACAAGGCAACGACTATTTATATACCCGTTAGATATAAGTTAGATATAAGTTAGATATAAGTTAGATATAAGTTAGATTACCTCTGACGGATGAAAAGGTCCGGATTACTTCCAATGAAAAATTACTCTAGCGCTGGCGTCGAATCTCCGAGCCAAATCTCTATGGTAACGTGGTAACGAACATTGAGATGAATTTGAATTTTTTTATAATTTTTTTTATAATTTTTTTTTTAAATTTTTTTTTATAATTTTTTTTTCAAATTTTTTTTTATAAATTTTTTTTTCAAAATTTTTTTAAATAAATATTTTGTCGTCAGAATATAATGAAAAGCTGTCAACACGAAATCAAGTACCGATGTTACAACTTTAAAAAATTTATCTTAAACTCATTAATTATTATAATATCCATTTATTTTTTAGCTTATTAATTACTACATACATTACAAAGGCGCGTATATATAAAAAATTATTAGGATATATATTTCATATATATATGCATGCCTATTATAATCATCATCATCATCTTCATCATCATTATCATTATCATCATCATCATCCATCAAAATCATCTTTATCATCATCATTATTATTATAATTGTAGATATTTATCACGACCCTGTTGTACGGTCATGGGATGATGGAGAACTCATTTAACTGGGAAATTTTATGACATCACCATAAAGCTCCATGGCAACACATCTAGGTACATGCCGACCAATCTATGAAGACATTCATTGTTCCTGTATTATATTAATATAGCGCTGTATAATAAATATTTATTAAATATAATAACAAATCCTAATAATTTATAAAACTTTCTTGATTTTATAAGTAAATTTTTTTTATATAAAATACTAAAGCAATGGTTCTAAAATTTAAGCAACTTAAAATATGACCGGTTTACTAAAAAACGAAAATAAACTTTTAATATAAACTATAATATTTAAATAGATAGCGGAAGAGGACGAAAGCATGAACCTTTCGACTATATTTGGTCGTAAAAATGACAAGCGGCCATCTTTATGGCCACCGAGATGATAAAGTCCAGACATAAAACCCGCAAAAGAGAGTAATAAAGGCTGACCATTCGGTTCTCATTCGGAGGAGGAGTCATCGGGTCGTCGGGACCGGTACATCCCTACCCGGGAATACTCGTGTGGGGCCGGGTCTAAAAAATATATCCCAAATTAAGTACAATTCTGTACAATACAATTCATACTTAATAAAAAAAATAATTTTTTGCGGATATCAACTAGACAAAAAATTTAAAAAAAAAGCGTCGTCAGTTAAATTTTAAATTTTTTTGGATTCACGGGACGACAAACGTCAGTGCCGGGGTTAAGGTGAGAGTGGCCCCCCCAAAAAAAAATAAAGGGACCTTTTATTGATATGATACATGACTAATGCTTGGCTGTTGTATCGCATTTCCCCCCTAAAAATAGTCGATGACCAAGGTGTGTCATTTGGGAGGGGACAGGTAGAGATTTTCTCCAATTCTTTTATTTTTTCAAAAAAATCTACGTTGTTTGGAAAAAAGATTTTAAAAAGTAAGTACCCACACGCGACTATTCTCCAGTCGTCAGATATTTCTGGGGGGGGAGAGAAATTTTATAAGGTTTTGGAAAAAAATTGGAAAATTTTATAATTAAATGCAATAAATACGATTAAATTAGAAATATAATATAAAGAACGTCTAGGTTATTAAGTGCTTCGTCTGCTGGTAGAAACATATCTATGTTTTTTTAAATAATAGATAATTTTCATCAAATAAAATTTAAAATGTTTGTTTGGAACAATCAATAATAACGTCCTTTGCTGAAATGTTTTCTTCTAAAAATATTTTTAACAATTCATCCATGGATACACAAATATCGAGACGTTTGGCATACACACACATAAACAAACAAACACACACATACACAAACACACACACACGCATACACACAAAAACATTTTTAGATGTTTTATCTATAAAGTCTATAATGTTTTTACAAACTTTTATTTAGGTTACAATCTCTGTTTGTGTGTGTGTGTGTGGCTTTCTCTGTACACAAATCTTGCAAGTGAAATTTAACCAGCTTTTTGACTAGCTAGAAAGCTGAAACTTTCAGCATAGCTTTATATTGGATGGCAATACATTATTCAATTTATAAAACAACTTAATTTGAACATCTTTCATATTTCTAAATCGAGTGTATTTGAAACTAAAGTTTGTGTTAAAAAGCTCGTTTTTTCCTTTACTTGTTCTATATTATACTTAATAGAAATTAAATTTAAAGATCAAACTTTTAATCAAAATATCATTGAAGTTCGAAAAAAAAATCAAAAAATGATCATTTTTTTTTATAAATTAGCAGCAACGCGCTGTTTAATCCAAAAAAGTGTGTAATTGAAAATTATAAATTATAGTTACAACACGATTTCTACTGGGAACTTGCACTTGCATTACAACCGGGGTTGTTTCCATGACAACGCGGTCTTAAAAACATTATTTCTTTATAGTGATAGATCGAGAGATACTTGGGCGGGTTATTTCTTAAATTTAAAATTACGAATATTATCTAAAAATATCTAAAAAAAAAAAAAAATAAGAAGAAGATGACAGAAGAAAGCCGGTGGAATGATTTGAACGATCTCATCCAGGAGACTCAGGACAACTTACGGAAAGTCCAAGTGAATTTCTTTCTGTACTTCACATTTCGCAATTATTTTCTGTCAACATGTCAACAATTTTGTAGTATATGCATATGAGTGAAAAGGCAATCATTTACTTTCACATGTTGACAGCAAAAATATATTTTTATAAAGTTATATGTTTTTATATGTATTCTCATGCAGCTACAACCCACCATTTTTTCTCAGGATGAAATAGTAGACATAACAAAGTATTTCTCGGCTGGCTCAAGTTAGAAATGCAAATTTTTTCAATACTACAAGGCAATGAAAAAAACAGATAAATTAACTTTCTTCAATAAAACGGTTTTCTTTTCGAAGAGGATCAAAGTTTTGGACTTGGTAAAATGTCAAATTCGCTTCCACTATTGAGGCAGAAAAATGTCGACGCTACCGATTATCCGTGGCTGGTGGCAAGAAATAAAACTGCTGGGCCGAGTAGCGAAGTGTGTACTAATAAATTTTCAAACCATAATTTGTCAGATAACCATTTCATATGATAAGAACATTTTCAACGACGACGTTAAACTTTTGTCATCATCGAATTACAACAGTCGAAACTTCTTTTTTTTCAGATTGTCGAATATTTTTCAAATCGTCTCGCTCAAAGTACGGACGAGAGAAATTACATTACACAACTGCTTGTAGAAATAAAAGGTTTATTTATTTATTTTTTTGAAATAAAATTTATTATATTTCAATTTATTATACATTCGAAATTTAAATTTTAACATTTTTAATCGACGCCCTCCGACGAACGCCAGACGACACGAAAAACTTGTTACGCACTGCAGACTCGGAACAGAGGAAACTGGAATACCTGAAAACGGAATATTTCATAAAAGAGCAGGAGCGGAATTTGAGCCGAGAAAATTCGTTAATCGACGAGAAGATTCAGCACCTCATCAGCAGAACCGACCAATTGCATCGACAGAACGAAATCATTTTGACGAAAATAGAGCAGTCGCGGAATGACGCAACAAGTCGGCTCTCGGGTCAGAGGTCAGGTAGTGTATTTTTGTAGATCGATTTTTTTAATTCGCTAAATTTAAAACGAGATAACTGGACCGCACGAATTTTTAAAAACATCAGAACCGACATCGAACCGATACTGAAAGAACTGAAAAACATCATTTCCACGTCGACGCGAACGAACGTCACGGAAAACAACCAAAACCACGAAACCGAGGTTTGCCGTTTGTTTTTAAACCAGCCCAACAAACTTTGAACTTCAAACTTCACAGACAGCTAAGGGTTGAGCCACCGGGGCCAGCTCCGATAAATATTAAAAATACAAAGTCAAACCGAGTTAGTTAATCACTGATGAAATTAACTGGATAAACATTTATATAAAATAAAAACAATTACTTCATCTCCAGAAAGGAATATTTTCCTTAAGCGAGGAAGATCGACAGTCGAAGCCTCGGCAGCTGGATCAGACTTCTTCCGCCATTCGGTGGTTTGACGAGCGAGCTGCTTTCGAAGAACCACTCGGCTATAAAACGACTAACCAATTGAGGTTGACCTGGTGCTTGTTGAATCTGTTTATTTAAGGATTTGATCACTGCTGCTGTTTCACTGATAATTAAATCAGTGATTTTAAATTCAATTTGGTATTTATGGTCAGTCGATGTAGCATTGAGTATTGTCCAGTTGATTTTATTAATGTAGTATTGCCCAGATTATTTTATTAATGTGGTGCAAATCCGACAAAATCACATTTATATTCTTGTGCCTTTGGACCTCGGCGGTTTCAGGAAGCTGCTTAAGACAGAACTTTATTCTTAAATTTATGATTTGACGCGACGCGCTTTTGTGACTTTTTAAAAAAAGCGCATTATAAATTTACATTTACATTTACATTTTTGTGCCGCTCTCCAGAGGCGAATACCAGGAAAACAAAAGACAGCTGAAACTGTTGGAAGAGGAAAGATTCAAGCCACCTGATTTCTTACACACCATTTTTCATTACGGTTAGAGGAAATCAGCGTTGATAAGTTTTTTGTCCATCTGAATTGTCACAATTGATCACCCTCTAAGGTGCATGCAAACTAATTATTAAAAATTTTACATCGATTCACATACGCAACAGCTGCGTATATGCTAATCACTCAGCTTTTTGACACGTCAATATACCTGATGTTATAATAAACTTCAGATAATATCATAGAGAATTAATGACCTTGAAAATCATACAGATCCACCAACCGATCGATTCAACTACGAGGACGAGATTGCCTCAAAATCAACTTGGAGGAATAAGAAAGGTAATCAGTTCTGATCTAATTCAACCCAACAGAAACGTTTCATTTATTTGATCCATGCAATTTTTGGCACTGTTCCAACAAATATTTCTGTTGATTCATTCACGTACAAATGAATAACTAAGATAATCAGGAAGAAAAGTTAAATATGTGAGTGAATCTGACAACAATCATGTCACAGATTCTATATATCTTCATCCTTCTTGTTCGAGAGACATTTCAAAACCATTATTGAAATCAATTTTCCATTCCACGGTAAGAAAACCGTCAGGATTGCTGAGACGGACGGTTCAACGGATGCCGAACTCACTGGAGAAGACTTTAGCTGACCTTTCGGACAAAAACGAACGCTTTTTATCCGTCTCATAAGTTGTTTAGCTGAATAAAAAACACGTGCCGATCATTAATTCTGGCAAGCCACCTGACGTAACATGCGGGATGTTGAATTTTTCTTATTAAATTACTTGTGGGGTGATACCGATGCTAGCGTTTCGTCGTTGAATCGCAAAATTAAGCGCCCACTCAACTGAACACGACAAATAAGATGCAATCTCAGAACAACAAAAAAAAAGATAACAAGCATCAATCATTAAAATCTCTTGACCATTATTCATGTCAGTAAAATACAAGTCAAATGAAGCACAAACCATTTATTCCATATCGAGTCATTTACAACAATAACAGTAATAATAAAAGTAAACAATAAAAATTTTTTTTTTAGATAATCAGAAATCACTTCTTCTTTCCCAGTTTCTTTTTATTCTCGTTCGGGTTTCTTCGGCTCCCGACGGCGCCCTGCCCGGTTTTCCGGTTGAATCCGAGCATCGCGGCTCTGGACGTGATGTCGTTGACGATGAAAGGAGAGTCCCTCACAACGTAGTCCGGGTCAAAGACGTCCACTTTCGCCTTGGAGCGGTTGGAGGCTCTCTGGTGCGGTTTGAGCTGATCCTCGCAAAGAATCGGATCCTGGTGGTACTTGCCGCCCTTCGGCATCGGTATGGAATACTACGGGTAGGCGCGCAATCGGAAAGATAAATATAGAAAATCATATGCAATATCACTAAAATAAAAATAAAAATATTATTGTATAGCAGCTATACAATAATATTTTTATTAAAAGCAGGGTGCTGGTGGTAAAAGGGTATAAAGGTTTTCCTGTCCGCCTAAAAGGGTGCCTCGGCGGCAGGCATCATAAACTCTAGTTGTTGAAATGTTTGTAAACAGACTAAAAAAACGCATACAGCTCACAGAAGCACAAGAATAATAATAATAATAATACTAACAATAATAATAATAACAATAAAAATAATCAATAATTCAACTGACCTTAAGACCTCTTGTTGTTATTTTCTTCTCCTTCGCCAAGTAGTAAGTCATCGTTCCGTCCTCGTTGACGGAGTACGACACCTTCTTTAACGTCCTGTTACCGCAGTGAGGACAGAACTGCTTTGCCGTGTCTTTTGTTACTCTGAAATGGCGGGGATATAAAAATATCGATCGAATTAATTAGATATAAATTATAATACTAATTATAACTTATAGAAGTGATATTAATTTTAAATGCACTAAATGTATAAATGTCTAAAACTACTGTTTAAACTACTCTACTACCTGAACCAAATACATAATTCATAACATAACTTTATTAAATGTTATACAAATTCTAAATGGACATCTTGTCAATAACAAAGCAAATCTAACTTGAAGCATCCGTAGCACTTGAGAACGTAGCATTTGGCGTGCTTGATCAAAAGACCGTCGACGGAGACGACCTTGAGGCCCATTTGTATAAGGACGTTCTGCAGGGGAAGAAAGAATTTAAAAATCGTTTACAATAAAATCGAGATAATAATATTGTTTCGTCACGACGCATCGATTGGATAAACGATCCAACAATTTAATTAATTATTTCATTGATGTGGCTACCCGCATGTCAATTTAATAAATAAATAAATTATTTGATTGATGTGGTTACCTGCATGGCAAAATCTGCCGTAAGACACGCAACGGTCGCCTGTTCTTCTACTCCGACCGGCTGGTTGACATTGGTTTTGTTGAACTTGTTGATGTTGCCCGGAGTGATCCATCCACCATCATCATCATCATCGTCGTCGTCATTCTCTTCATCTTCATCATCCTTATCTTTATTCTTTTCATCTTCTTCCTCCTTATCTTCATCACCATTTTCATTATCTTCATTATTACCATTTTCATTATCTTCATCACCACCCTGATTATTTTCATCATCACCAATGTCATTATCTCCTTCATCAACATCCTCTTCATTACCGTCCTCATTACCAGAATCTTTGTCATTTGTACTAACTTCATCATTATTTCCACCAACATCTTCGATTATTTCGCCGTTATTTTCACCACTGTCATGTCCAACATCATCTGCACTTTCGTCTTTCTCTTCCGATTGAATTTCCTCCTTTGTAACTTTCTTTGCTGATGACTGATATAAAAACGTTCACGAGTGAAACAAAATTCTAAAAAACGAGTTCGGAAACCGAAATTAAATACCAGATTATTACTATAACAATCATTACCACAGATATAAAAGAGTTTTTAAAGCACAAATCTTACCATTTTCTTGTCAGTGTAAAACCCCATCGGGAGAGGTTCTATATGGTTTGCCGGCTTAGTTGTGACCTAGAGTTCATAAAATAAATGGAATTGTTAATTTTAGTCTAATTTGCTGTATAAACAAACAAAAAATAAAAAAAACTGCAAACAATCATAAAGTAAGAAACTCGAAACTGACATTCTTAGTTGGCTCGTTTTTGATGTGTTCCGTTCCAACGAATTCTTTTTCTAATTGATACGTCAAAGCAAGAACTTTCAAGTCGACAGCTGAAAGCGTGGCATAGTCGCCGGTCTTTTTTGAAAAGTCAGTAACTAGTAATAGAAAATTTAATGGAATTAATTTTAATTTTGTGTCTTGTATTTTGCAATTTATTGATTAATCAACTACAAGATTATTATTGCTTTTAAAGTATTGAACGGGTGAAAACTTATGCAGCATATGCTTTTTCAAACTGTTTTGCTTTTCATGTAATTGTAATGTGTATGTGGTATTGTGTGATATTTTTTTGTATAATATCAAAAATAATAACCAAATTTAATTGCTTCAACTGTAGGTCTTTTGTAGTGTAAATCATAAGGAAGAACCTGAAGTCTCTCTCTTGTAGCCTTGTCTCGAATCTCGGCGACAACTTCTTCTATAGTGTAAAGTTTGTCACCTAAATCCTGTATTAAACAACACCAGATGTTTTAGTTAACTACACTATTATCATTAAACTGAAACATTTTTTGAAATGATTGTTATTTAACAATGCAATTTTTCAAGGCTATTCACTATCCATCAAGCAAATTTTTATACACACAAAAAAATATTTCAATCACCTTCAGCGGCGCATTTTTCAAAAAACCAGCTGAATCAACAACCAAGTGCACAACTCCGCACGAGCTTTTTTCAGAATCAATCATATTATTTGCTCTGTTAAAGAATGTTAAAGAATATATCTGATTCGGTTAAAATTATATGAGCGAAAATAAAGAAACGTGTGTGTAGATTGACTAGATTGCATAGATTGCAGATTGGATTTGGTGTTACAAAATATCTAATAAAAGTTATTTCATAATTTGTTGTTTTAGATAATTTTAATTAAAAAATTATTATTGATTTTAATGTTAAATATAACTTGTTTACATTTTAGTTTTTTAAAAATAAAATAAGTTTTCATAAAACGTAATTTTTCAATATTATTAATTATTTTTGTGTTTTAATATGTTCAAAATTTTATTCATATATGTTACCTTTTAATTACGAAAACTGAACCTAGCTAGAGTTTTCATTGATACGTACGTCGATATTTCACTGTTTTTAGATTTCCCATGTTTGAGGATAGTTTTTGAAACTTTTACTTGTCTATTTTTGTTGATTTTAAAACCATGAGTTGGGGAATCGAACTTTGGGTGAGTTATTTTAAAGTTACAAATTCATTTTCATCTAACTGTCATATAACTGTTAGATCCGAACATCCTGTATCTGATGAATCCATGTAAATTATTATTATTATCATCTATGCCTATGGTATCTTTTTGTCTCTGTCATAAATTAATTGCCATATTTTTTGGTAATTAAATTATTTTTTATTCTATGCGCAACTGCCAAAATGAGAATTTTTTAGCAATTTTTTTCCAGCTCTCAATATAGTTAGTTAGTTAGTTTCACATCCTTTTTTTGAATTTTTATTGATGCATTGGTTATTTCATCAGGCAAATAAGTTGTTAAAATTTATAATTATTTTTATAACACGATAAGTTATCAATTAAATTTCATTGCTTACTATATTAATTCTTATAACTATTTCAACCATCTCGACAGGTAACCAGATTAATACTATAATCATGATCAGTATAAATCTAACTTTTTATCGTGGTTTGGATCGCTATCAATTTTAAGCTTTAACTATTATGAATTGGATTTTTATATTTTTAAGTGTATTCAATAAAACAATAAAATTACTTATTATAAACATTAAAAATTGTACTAATTTAAAAAAATTTAATATCTGTTTAAAGGATCAATTTGAAAACGTGTCTGCTCACACCCAGAAAAGTCTCGACTACTGCGAAAAAGTCATCCACTTCTACAAAGAAAGATGCGGAATAGAGAACGAATATGCCGGGAAACTGAGGTTTTGTTTTGTTTTCATAATCAAGCTTGAATTAATAATCTTGAGTTAGCCATGTGATTTATATAAACATAATGCTGACAGTTTTTTTTTAAAGAATTTTTTGCCTTATTGAATCATGATTCCAGCAATTTTGTTATTATTATTATTTTTTGTTTAAAATTAAAGTTAAGTTCATTCCTATCATGGTTCTTCATCTAATCTCTTCCAAACATTTAAGTGGATTTCAAGATGCAATCTGTTGTGCAGTATTGGTTCTGGTCTTAATTTATAATTTAAAATAATATTATATTAAAAAAAATTAAAAACACGATTTATAAAGAATGCACTAAAAAAAAGAAAATCAATTTTCTTAAGATCGACTGTACTACTGGCGCTATCGGGAAGGACTCAGTTCCGCCTGTACGCATGTAGCATATTTTTTCTGAATCTTTTACTCTGTAATAGACTTGTTGGGATTAATTACTTGATAATCGTTTGGTGGACAGAATTAAAGATGATGGGAAAAAATGAGACAATCATCTCAGTTGATAAGAGTCTGGCTCCGATCATAGATTTTTCCCAAACAACTGGCTTTGGCTTGTTGTATCTCTGGCAATTGGAACTTATAATATCCTAGGAAAACTTTGTGTCAATTGAAAATTTAGTTGGAGATACGGAAGTATTTCTTCAGACACTCCGTGATCACTATCATCACCATTTATTGTATAAACTGTTTCTTTTCCATGCTAAGCTAGGGTTGGATGTTTTCATCATATCAAGTCCTTTCACGAGTCTCGATTCAGAGTACACTGCCGCTCTAGGCCGAGCACATCCACATCCTGTCGAAAATGGAAATACACACGTTTATTTTGAAAAATTGATTTAGAATAAATTCGATTGACCATGGACATGATTCAAATGTTATTAGACTAAAGTCCAATAAAACGCCCAACTTGGTATTTCATCACATCTGATGTGCACTCGACTGCAAAATCAACTTTAAAAAATAAAAAAATGGGCTCTCGAACAGCCCACTTCACAAATTTTCCACCTAATTGAAAGATTACTGTACTGTGGTCTTTAGAAAAATTTGTCCTTTTTTCTCGAATATAATATTTACGATATTAACGTTTTTTTCTTCTCATTAAAACGTTTGATTTAAAACAACAAGAAGGAGGTTGTCAAATATAAATTAAAAAATTTATTCATGAAACAAAAATCTATTTAATATATGGATTTTTCAATGTCCTAGATTTTTTTTTGTTATTATTCGTTTATTAATGAAAACAGAGGACAGGCCACCCCTATGCACACAAAACCAGATTAAAAACTATAAAAAAAATTAATTGAATACTAAGAATACTAAATGTATGTAAATAAATAAAAACAAGTTTTATATCGGGCACGAGCTTTTCTTGGACCAACTGCCTGTAATGGTCAGGAAAGTCAACAGCTTAACGAAAACCTGAGATAATAAAGGTGCCAGATGGATTTGATTTTGTCAGACAAGATGAACTGAAACTTGTACTACTGGAAATATTGTATCTGAAACTTTATCCTTGAAGGACTGTCACCAAAAACTAAACAAATGTGTTCCATTCTTGTACCATAGGATGGCCTGAAGTGGTTCATTGTAACTTCAATAGAGGATTTCTCGTGATGAGAAACAGACAAGAAAAAATTATTAATAAAAAAAGTGTGAATAAAATTGAGTATAAAAAAAACTGTGACTTTGAAGATGATGATGATGATGTACTTTCACCCAAGCTATGAAACATGCCTGATGAATATGTTAAAGGAAATCATCTTCTTGTTTTCAGTCAAATTTTCCATAACTTTCTTACTTGTTTTGTCAATCTATAAATAGATTTAAGCGAATAACTTGTCTCATTTCATCGCCGAGAAATTCCGGATCGCACGACTGACTGACTGACTATGGCGTTGGTTTTTAGAAAGTTGCGGACAAATCTTTTTGTGGTCGTCCGGTTTAGAAACGTCTCCGCTTCTTGAAGGCTTATAATATAATATCTCATACACTTTCGGAATGCCACGTAAGCGTCAAGTATATTTGATAGCTTATAGGCTTCTATGCCAGGTGTTTCAAGCCAGAAATATCAGTTGGTAAAAAAGGCGGATTTATTTCCGTCACGGATGTGTTTGATTGTTTTTTCTGATTTCTCTCTTTTTTTTGGACTGGTTCGCAGTAAATGAGGTGGAGTTCGTATCTGTTTGTGCGTGTGTGTGTGTGGTGTTACGATTCCAGTTTTAAATTACGATTTGTAAACACACACGTTTTGCAGCCGCCGTAAGAACGAGTGGATTTTCAAGAGACTCTTGCAATTAGTGCGCACTGACGATTTTTACTTTACAACCTCAGTAAAACGTAAAGTCTCGTCGTAATTATCTCATGATCACCGTGACGACGACTGCCTACGAACGTCGTGGCTCCGTCCGTCGAAAAGGAAAGCGAAAAAATATTTATCGGTCGAACAATTAACGGGTGGTATGAAAGGGGAAGTTCCCTTCGGTGGTCGTTTTCATTAAATTCACTTTCAATCTTTTTTTTTTTTTATATTTTTTGCTTCCTATTTTTTTAAGGTTTCTTTTTAGCATGCTTTTTTTTTTATTAACTTTCACTTTTATCAGATGTTCGGGGGTCCTGGAATCTTGTAATATAAAAATCTCATTATTTTCACGACCAGTATTCAGTATTCGCTCAAAAATTTACCCAAAGGTTAATTATGCAAAGGAGCAATATAATAATTTGAAAAAAAATTTATAATTTGATGAAATATATATATATTTCATTTCTTTGCAATAAGGCCTGCTCCTGTAGTGTCACTGGTGATTGGCTTGTAAGTAGAGTGCGGTGTCCAATCAGCAGTTTGCAAACAAAATTTCTTTCGTTTCTGTTTTATTCAGAACGGGATAATATTTTTAAACGTTACGATTTTTTAAAGACGGCAAAAAGAAAAGATCGAAAAATTCGTTTCCACGAAATCGAAGATCGCAGAAAAAATGATTAACAGTTATTTTGAGCATCTTTTTCATTGTTATTTTCTTTTAAATAAAAAAAATTGTTTTTGTTCAATATGCCTTGTAATGAAACTATGTTTTATTGTGTTACTAGTACCTTAAAGTGTTTTTAAATATTCTGTTGAACTGAAATGTTGTGTGATAGTGATAGAGATTTATTAACAACTAGTATGTTGTACTGTGTATGTGTGTGTGTTCGGGTACTGTGTGTTTGTGTGTGTGTGTACTGGTACTGTTGTACTGTGTGTGTGTTCGTGTGTGTGTTTGTGTGATTTACATAATCTTACAGGTTGTGAAATATTACATAGCTCATAGTGCATATCAAAGCCCCCCATAATTTAATAATAATAATAATAATTATTATAAGAAGAATATTCACACCGACACCCTTGTATTCTCCCACCCATCCCTGTATATCTTTATTTATTTATTTTAATAATTTTAGATTAAAATATTTTAATTGAAAATTTATTTATTTATAGATGAAGATGATGATTAGCATTGATATATTATTATAGAATAATTCACTTATTAGTTATTTATGTCATTCAGTCTTGCATGTTTTTTATTCATTAATGCATCAATTCATTCTTTCATTCACATCTTCATTTATTCCTATATTCGTCCAACCCCAATTGAGCCATTCAATAATTCACCCATTCATCGTTTTCGTATTCATTCATTGATTGATCCATTCTTTTATCATTTCTGCATTCATTCATTGATGAATTCATTCTTTCCCATATTCATTCATTGACCAACTCATTCTGTGCCATATTCATTCATTGATGCATTCATTCGTTGTTTCCTTATTCATTTATTGATGTATTATTAATTCACTTCCATATTCATTCACTTCCATATTTATTCACTTCCATATTTATTCGCTTCCATATTTATTCATTCATTCCCGTGTTTGTTGATTCGTTTTTTATTTCTGCAGTCAGTTCATTCAAATTCAGCAAATCTTGTTTTTGATAAAAAAAATAGCTTCTGTGTGGATTGAATTTGAGTAATTTGAATAATTCAATTTTTTTTAATCACATTTACTGAGAGAGAGCTGTTTATCTTCTGCCATGATTTATAATTATAATAATAATAATAATAATAATAATAATAATAATATGATTAGATTTATGTTATTATTGTTATATGAAATTGCTGGTAATAAAATTATAATTAATATTTGTATTATTATTATTATTATTCTGACTCATGCTGAGATATTGTTTGCTATGAATTGAGTCTGTGTTTGTGATTGTATGCTTGTGTGTGTGTACTTTTGTTTTGTTGTCTGTGTGTGTGTGTATGCACAGTGTATGCTCATTGTAAGGCATGTGTGAATGTGTTTGTCTGTCTGTATGTCTTTCAATGCATTGTAGTATGTTTATTTTATTTATTTATTAACTGAATAAAGGAGGAGCTTATTAAAAAGTCTATTACTCCCACAATTGAAGACATTTTTGATTATAACCGTGGTGAAAATGGAATGGAAAAGATGATGGTGATGGATGATGATCTTGAGTAACCATCATTTCCACGTCGGTTTCCAGTTTCTCATCCCGCTTTGAAACTTCTTATCCTGCTTAGAAGATCAAAAGTAAACACCACACTATCAAGGACATCTGACAGAAGGACATGGTCTATTGTTATTCTATACAGCGATAATTTATTTACTGTGACTTCCCATTCTTGACAGAACCTCATAACCACTGAGTTATTATTATTATTACTTATTATGTTGCATAATTGAATGTCTGTGTGTTTGTGTGTCCTTTATGCATTGCTACGCCATTCATCTGATCGTAATGAAATTTTCCCACAACATTGAAAGTCAAAGAAGGTTTTTGTGAAAAAAATTGTGATCGGTAAAAAAATGAGCGCAAGCGGGAATGGAAGAGCAAACAGTTGCGGGAAAAAGAGAGAGCGAGGGAAATGGGAAAAGCGAGCGGGAAAGAGAGGAAGCAAGAAGGAGCAGGAGAGCGAACTGAGAAAGCAAGCCGGGAAGAAGACGGGAGCAAGATAAACAAGAAAACGATAAAAAAAAAACCCCGGGCAACATCGGGTAACCCCGCTAGTGTATAAATATAATAATATATATTTTTATTGTTGCTACGATCATTAATATAATTTGTTTTTTTCCTATTGCAGTCCGTCTATTCGGCTTCGGTCGGAGTTATTCGGAACCGTTCGGACTTCGGTCAAAAATGCACTTTGGCTAGTCCCTAGTTACCAGCCCCTCTCCGTGTGATATTAATTATGCAATAATTATGCACATTGTAATAATAATAATAATAATAATAATAATAATAATAATAATAATAATAAAATCATTAATAATAATAATAATAATAATAATAATAATAATAATAATAATAATAATAATAATAATAACAACATTAATAGTAAGAAATTATGTAAATTTTAATCGTTTGCAGGAAACTGGTCAAAGGTTTCAATTCTAAAAAGAAAGATGAAGAAGAGTGAGTTTGTTGAATTCTTTTTCTTTTTATTATTATTATTTTTATTTTTATTATTGTACGTTTTTATTCATTCATTCATGTTGTCTTACTGTAAATATGTCAGCTTCACTTATTATCCCTGTTGCACTCCCTAACAACATCATCATCACCACCTCCATCATCAACATCATCATCACCAACATCATCATCATCATCATCACCACCTTCATCATCATCATCAACATCATCATCATCATCATCATCATCATCCTGACCCTGAAACATCTTTGTTGTTCAGTATTGACCTGTCATCCTACCTACTCTCAGCAGCCTGCAAATGGATAACGATTTGTTATAGGAAGTAGAACATCTGGGTGCTTCTATGGTGTAGGGGGGGTGTTGTGTCCCTGGCCAGTTTGGGGAGAGTCATTTTTGTGGTGTTCTTGTCACTACGTGCTGCTGAGTCTGGTCCTACCGTTCAGACACTTGCTTTGTCTATGCCCTTTCCATGTGTTTGTTGTTGTGCTGGTGGTGCTGGTGGTAGTTGTAGTTGTGGTTGTCGTTGTAGTAGTTGATTTGTAACAACTAATGTCAGTTCTTTTGTTGATGAACTTTTTTAAGACTTTTGTTTTATTTCTCTCACTTTCTTCTTTCCTATCTCTTTCTCTCCTTTCCCTTTCCCTTTCCCTCGCCCTATCTACTATCTCTCTCTCTCTCTCTGTCTCTCTCTCTCTCTTCTCTCTCTCTCTCTCTCTCTCTCTCTCTCTCTTCTCTCTCTCTTCTCTCTCTGTCTCTCTCCCTCTATCTCCCCATTCATAGATCTATTAATTGCTCCAACCACTCACTCCAGGTTCACATGCAACAAGGGCTTCCTACTACTCCTCAAGGAGATATACGACATGGCTGGTCAGCACGAGGCCATCGCTGAAAGTATCAACAGTACCATCGTCAAGGACCTCAACCAGTTCATGCTCGATTATAAACAACAAAGGAAGAAGGTTGGTTGGTTGGTTGGTTGGTGGATTGGTTGCCAGGAGTAATGGATGAATGATCACATGAACATGGATGGGTTGATGAATGATCACATGGATGGGTTGATGAATGATCACATGGATGGGTGGATGAATGATCACATGGATAGACATGTATGGCTGGATGGATGGATGAATGATCACATGGATAGACATGTATGGCTGGATGAGATCACATGGATGGATGGATGAATGATCATATAAATAGATGGATGAATGATCACATGGATGGATGGATGATAGATCATATAAATAGATGGATGAATGATCACATGGATGGATGGATGAATGATCACATGGATGGGTGGATGAATGAATATTTCGTAGATGGGGGTGGGTAGGTGGTTTTTTGCAACCCGTCGTACATGTCGTACACATACGTAGGAGTAAATAAAAGGAGAAAAAAGTATTAGTAGGCATATCTAGCTAGCTTGTTTAATTGTTGAGTTATTAAATTGAAGGAATGAATCATTGTATGACTGAAGGATACCATGCAAGTAATGAGGAGCATTTCCAGATTAGATACCTTTTGTGAACAGAAAACTCTGTTACGTCAGTCATTCACCACCACCACCGCAGTGTTTGAAAATGCAATAAAAAATGAATCGACAGATGATGAATGGATGGAACTGTTCTGATTGGTTGAGTAAAAGGATGGTTGGTTGGTTGGTTGGTTGGTTGGTTGGTTGGTTGGTTGGTTGGATGGATGGAAGGATGGATGGATGGGCGATGGATAAAAGGATGGATGGGTGGATGAACGTAATGTTGGATGGATGGATGAAGGAGAATGCAACCGATATTGACCATCTCTGGTGGCAAAAAACGACCTCAAAAAGAACTTATTGAATGTGCTGCTGATGTACTACGGAATGAGTCATCAAGCTGAAGTGGCATTAATAATTTATAATTCACCATGTTGACATCAACGATGACAATAATGTGATGGTGGTGGTGATGATGATGGTGGTGACAATGGATAGTGCTAATAATGGTGGTGGTGGTGGCATCGAGCGGTTTTGCCATTATTCTAAGATTTTTGTACTTGAAATAACTTATTTTAGTTTTTGTTGTCTTCAAAAATTTAAACAAAGTATTTGTTATTCGTTTTTGCTCTCCAGTTTGCCATTCTGCGGCTATTAGTGTCACCTAGTTAAGCTGTTTAGCAGTTAATTACCGATTTGGTGCACTCGAGTTTATACTATGAATATGAATGATGACTTGCTTGACATATCTGTGTCTGTTAGGCCATGGTATTCTTATATGTATGTATGTATTAAGAAGTCCACATGTTTAGACAGTTTTTTAAACGAATTACCCCCACCCCGGACCACCTATGAACACCTTAGTTTTAGTCATAGTCGTCTGCGTTGTATTATTGTAGTGTCCTCTTCTTCTTCATCGCCATCCATCATCGATAGCTTCCCTGGAAACGTAAGCAATAACATAATCATTATTATCATTAACATCGTCATCGTTACCAGATTTACGGCTTTTATCTATGTTTATGTATGTATGTATATGTGTATGTATGTATGTATGTATGTATGTATGTATGTATGTATGTATGTATGTATGTATGTGTATGTGTTTGTGTTTGTGTTTGTGTGTTTGTGTGTTTGTGTATGTATGTAAGTATGTATGTATGTATGTATGTATGTATGTATGTAAGTATGTATGTATGTATGTATGTATGTATGTATGTATGTATGTATGTATGTATGTATGTATGTATGTATGTAAGTATGTATGTATGTATGTATGTAAGTATGTATGTATGTATGTATGTATGTATGTATGTATGTATGTATGTATGTATGTATGTATGTATGTATCACATGGATCGGTGGATGAATGAATGTATATATGTCATTGTATGTATGTATCCTTTTATCGGTTCCTTATTTTCCATTTCCATTGTCTTCCTGGGGTTATCGCATTTCCTCTGCCACGTTAGAAGGATATCCTGAGACGGGGGGGGGGTCGTGTGGAGGGAAGGAGGGTGGTGAAGAGTGAGTTGTCCAGTGATGGGGTGTAATGCTGAACAGACATGGGAGTATGAGTGGTGACGGATCGTTGAATTAATGGTGGGGGGAGGGTGTGTGAATGTGGGAAGAATGTTGATTTGTTGGTAACTGGTGACGACATGACTCCATTGGTGAGCATGACAGTCGCTTGAGGATGGTGATAGTGGTTGTGGTGGTGGTGGTAGTAGTGGTGGTAGTGGTGGTGGTGGTAGTGGTAGTGGTGGTGGTAGTTACGATGACACATTAGTAGTTAGTAGTAGTTACCAATATGCATTTTCACATCGTTGTCTTTGTCTTCCAGGTAGTTTCAAAACAAAGAAATTAATTATCGCGTTGATGATAGTGATGCTGGCAGTGATGATGATGATGATGATGATGAAGAAGATTATAATAGTAGTGGCGGTGGTGATAGTGATGGTGTCGGTGATTCGTAAATGTGTGTTGTTAAATAAAAAAACGCCTTAGTTCAAACTTTCCTTAATCATCATCATCACTACTACCATCATTATCAACACTACCACCATTATCACCACTGCCGTCATCATCCCCATTACCATCACCATCACCGCTATCATTATCACCGCCACTACCACAATCATCATCATCAGTCTCTTCTTAGTTGTGCATTCACTTGTAAAAAAAAAAAAAACTTGAATGCTAATGGCATACATTCTATTTTATATATACTTGTTGTATTAATGCGAAAGTATTGATGTAATAAAAATTACTACCGAGGCACCAAACAAGCAAGAAAACAAACAAACAAGCATAAGTTTAAAAGCGAGACTGATTGCTTATCGAAGCATGGAAGGCTCCTTTATTTAATCCCTCCACATTAACTTCAGAAAATTGTCTTGTGGTCCTGCTTTTTTAAAGCTACCCATTATCCAATGTAACTGAAACTTGGAGCATAGACTCTTCTTGATAGCAATTTTATTTGATTAAATTATGCCCCCCCACCCATTGACCCCCCCCCGAATCAGATTTTGGTATTTTTTGAGGGAAACTTCACATGTCTAGAGGCCGATTCTTTGCGGGACCGATAAATAGATTATTAGTAGGTAATACTAAAAAAACTTTAATTTTATCTGTTTACTCATTCTTCCAACAACTCACTTTTATCTTCAAGAACATCGGGCAAGCAGGCCTAGCTGGATTTATAAATTAAATATATATATATTTGCAATGGCATAAGGGGGGGGGGGTGGAGGGTCTGTTTGTGTTGTTTGTTGTAGCATGGTGGTGCACCTAGGTGGGCACTGTGTATGTCTGCGATAGTTTTAATATTTAATTTTCGTGTTTGTTGATTTTTTAAATGAAAACGGTTTTTATTTTTTTATTTTAATTATTCAGCTCCTGCAAGATGGCGCCAAACAGCAAGCAGTTCTTAATGCTCAGATGGATAAACTGGAGAGGGTAATGATAATGATGATGATGGTTATGATGATGATGGTGGTGGTGGTGGTGGTGATGGTGATGATGATGTTAATGATAATGGTGATGGATATGATTCAGTTATTTCTTTATTAACATATTAAATACCTAAGTTTGCTCTGAATGGTTGTTCATTTTGAAAATTAACTGACTAGTATAGTGATTGATTGATTGATTTGATTGATTGATTGATATTTTTGTGTGGTTATTGATTTTTTTATGAATAAAGAAGAATATAGTAAGTAAGAAAAGAACCATTCTTACAGTTTTTAGAAGATTGAGTGATTATAAATATTCATTGATTGATTGATTTATTTATTTATTTGTTGTTTTATTTATTTATTTATTTATTTATTTATTTATTCATTTATTTATTCATTTATTTATTTATTTATTTATTCATTTATTTATTTATTTATTTATTTATTTATTTATTTATTTATTCATTTATTTATTTATTTATTTATTTATTTATTTATTTATTCATTTATTTATTTATTCATTTATTTATTTATTTATTTATTTGTTGTTGATTGATTTATTGATTGATCTACTTGTTGATCGATCCACATGCTGATAGATTTATTAATGTACGATTTTAATTGATTGACTGATGTATAATTTCAATAATTTCATTTATTTATTGCTGTATAATATTTAATCGGTTGATTAATGTACGATTTCGATTGAATTGATAATTAAACTATCAGTCGAAGAAAAAGTACGAAAAAGCTTTCATGGAGGCGGAGAGAGCCGCGGAGACGTACAAGAAGAACGAGCAGGACATCAACCTGGCCAAGATTGAAATTGACAAGGTGAGTGACAGGGGGGGTGGTAAGGGAGATAGGGATGATGATCTGCGGGGGCGGGGCTTTTCGGCCCGTTGATTCGGTTTTTATTTATTAATTCTAGGGAATTCTTTATTTAGTAAAAAATTTAAACCAAACAAACAGAAAAAAATTCAAATCAAACGACAGATTGTTCAAACCACTAATAATTTAATAAGACATTCGGTTTTTCCAAGGTCAGTATAATATATCTATATAAATATTGTTTTTTCTTTACTCTGTTGGCGGGGGGGGAGGGGTTCAAGAAATCGTAATTTAACGAGTTGAAGCGTTATTATTCTGGTCCGTTTGTTTGACCAGTCGAAATCCGTGATGATGTCACGACTGCAGACGAGTGACGACTGCAAGTCGGAGTACGCACTCGAGGTTCAGAACACGAAGAAGGCCCAGGCGGAGCACTACGAGAAGATCATGCCCGATGTATTCCAGGTGGGATGGCTGTTGTTGTTGGTGGTAGTGATGATGATGGTAGTGGTGGTGATGTTGATGATTATGATGGTGATGGTGGTGATGATGATGATTATGATGGTGATGATGATGCTTGTGGTTGTGATGGTGATGATGGTGGTTTTGATGATGATTGTTTTGATGGTGACGGTGGTGATGATGATGATTCTGATGGTGATGATGGAGTTGAAGTTGAAACTGTAGCCTTATTACCTGTAGTACATTGGAGTAATTGTCAATACAAGTTTTTTTTGTTGCACAGTAGGAATCAATGAAGGTTTTTTTTTGTACACAATATGCTTACATAAGAGAGAGTTTATGGAATATCTTTCTGACAATTAACTGCAACAGAGAAAATTAAAAATAATTAACATATTCAAATTTGTTTATAATTTGCAATGTACAATATGTTTTTGAGGAAAAGTTATAGCATATACATATACATATACATATTATATATATATATATATATATATATATATATATATATATATATATATATATATATATATATATATATATATAATTAAATATATATAATTATATTATATATTATATAAATATATAATTATATATATATATATATATATATATATATATATATATATATATATATATATATATATAATTGGTTTAATTACTCAATAGAGAATCTCTCTCGAAAACCAAAAAAACGAATTTCTTGCAGAAGTTTCTCTTTCGAAATTTTTCACTTTTACCAGTTTTGGGATCAGAACGTAAAAGTTCATCGTTTGCGACATCAAGACAAACAAAAATAAAAATATTTTTCAGCCATTAATTACCTCACTGCAAGTGTTGTAAACATTTTAACCTTTGACTTGTTTGAGCTACCGATGATCAGTACCAACTGGCCGAGCTGATCATTCAACTAATGGACTGGCTGTAATGAACTACCAATCGGTACCAACCGCCTAGGCTGATCATTCAACTAATGGACTTGCTGGAATGAACTACCGATGGACTTGTATCGATCAACCAACCAGCTGAGGGAGGTATTGACTGACCGCTCGACTGACTGACTGTTAGTTATATTTAATACTTTCATGTGACCTACAGAAGAAATCACAGAATCGAATTGATTGTCTATACTCTCAGCTTCAGGAAATGCACGAGCTTTTGAAAGGACAGTATATTGTTCATTGCTGTGCGAGTAAATCATTAAAGCTGATCAATAATAGCAGGAAGTTTAGCGACAGCAGCATATTCTGTTGACACTTTGGGTCGAAATTAAATTTTCCTTTAATTCTCAAACATCACCACACCCACTCATCATCATCATCATCGTCACCATCATCGTCATCATCATCGTTGTCATCATCATCATCATCGTCACCAGCGTTATCATCATCGTTGTCATCATCATCATCAATAACAAAACATCATGATTCTTGTCATCTGCACAGTACTATTTTTTAACTTGAAGATATTAATATAATAACTTGAAGATAGGCTGGTTACTGCTACTGCTTCATTAAATCTATCTCTTTTCATCTTAATTTCAAACCTGCTTGCTTTACAAGTCAAGTTGTAGTGGGTAGTTGCTGCTGTAGTAGTAGTAGTAGTAGTAGTAGTAGTAGTAGTAGTAGTAGTAGTAGTAGTAGTAGTAGTAGTAGTAGTAGTTGTTGTATTAGTGGTAGTAGTAGTAGTAGTAGTAGTAGTAGTAGTAGTAGTAGTAGTAGTAGTAGTAGTAGTGGTCGTAGTAGTAGTAGTAGTAGTAGTAGTACTATTAGTAGTAGTAGTAGTACTATTAGTGGTAGTAGTAGTAGTAGTAGGATTTTTTGAAGGAATCGTTCAAATTTCTGCATTTCGGTTTTTTTTTCTTTTTTATTCACGAGTTTTCTATGTTTTCGTGGAGTTTTTTTCGTGTTTTCTTTTTAAAAAATTTTTTTCACGTGTTTTTAATTTCGGCACAAAAAATCACACGACTCGACAAGATTTTACAACTCATGTTAATTTTTTGTATTATTATACTATAATCGCCATTTTTGTTTTATTGTATTTATTATTATTACTACTATTATTATCATTTAATTTAGCTGTTTTATTGATATTAACTATTATTATTATCATCATTATTGTTATTATTCTTGTTTATTTATTTATTACTAACCTTCTTTTCATTTTAATCCGGCCTCTGCTAAGCTTATAGAAACCACATGTTTGCAGTTTGTGTTACTAATATAAGTAATATATACTACTGTGATGAAATTTCTTTGGCACATCTGTCTCATTAAAATGAACTTAAGCAAAAGAGGGCATCGTCGTCATCATCATAGTTGTCGTCATCATCATAGTCTTCATCATCATTGTAGTCGTCATCATCCTAGTAGTCATCATCATTGTAGTCGTCATCATCATTGTCATCATCATCATCATTGTCATCATCATACGTCATCATCATTGTCATCATCATCATTGTCATCATCATACGTCATCATCATTGTCGTCGTCATCATACGTCATCATCATCATAATTTACACTACCTGGTTGACCTTTCCTTTGAAAGTTGTTGAGGAGGTTTGTTTTTGCAACGGAAGTATTTGATTCTGCGGAAGTATTAGATTCTCCGAGCTCTGGTCAGAAACAAAGAAGTGTTGACCATGTTGACCATTTTCCAGCAAACCACCCTGGAGAGAAAGCAGAAGTATTAGATTCTATGAGCCCTGGTCAGAAACAAAGAAGTGTTGACCATGTTGACCATTTTCCAGCAGACTCCACCCTGGAGAGAAAGCGTTGAAAGACAAAAACTTGGAACCTTTTGGAGCTCGACTGAGTGTAATGCATTGTCATTTTCATTGGTATCTACGTCATAGGTGGCATCATCTTCATCACTTAAATCACAGACAACGTCATCATCATCATCATTGTCATCATCATTATCTTTACTTCTAACTACATCATAGCCATCATCTTCTTCATCTCATTATTTCATTTACCTGTATCTACATCATGACCGTCATTCTGTTTTCATCTTTCGGGTTTTCATGGACTATGAATGAAGTAATGAGTAATAAAAGATGCCGATTCATAGTTTTCTTTCTGTGTAAGTGAATAATCAGAAAAACACAATGAGATTTAAAGCTCTGCTTATTGTGCTTATTATTTATTATGCCTCTCTCTCTTCTTCTTCTTCTTCTTCTTCTTCTTCAGAATCCTGTTATTGTAATTATATTAAACAGTGATGATTGAATGATGCTGAAGCTTATATACTGATCCACAGTAAAGTTGATACTTATACAGTGTTTCATGACATCATTGGTAGATTGATACTGATACAACGTCCCACAATATCATTGATACTGATACAATGTTTCATGATATCATTGATACTGATACAATGTTTCATGATATCATTGATACTGATACAATGTTTCATGATATCATTGGTAGATTGATACTGATACAACGTCCCACAATATCATTGATACTGATACAACGTCCCACAATATCATTGATACTGATACAACGTCCCACAATATCATTGATACTGATACAACGTCCCACAATATCATTGATACTGATACAACATCCCACAATATCATTGATACTGATACAACGTCCCACAATATCATTGATACTGATACAACGTCCCACAATATCATTGATACTGATACAACGTCCCACAATATCATTGATACTGATACAACGTCCCACAATATCATTGATACTGATACAATGTTTCACAATATCATTGATACTGATACAACGTCCCACAATATCATTGATACTGATACAACGTCCCACAATATCATTGATACTGATACAATGTTTCACAATATCATTGATACTGATACAACGTCCCACAATATCATTGATACTGATACAACGTCCCACAATATCATTGATACTGATACAACGTCCCACAATATCATTGATACTGATACAATGTTTCACAATATCATTGATACTGATACAACGTCCCACAATATCATTGATACTGATACAACGTCCCACAATATCATTGATACTGATACAATGTATCACAATATCATTGATACTGATACAACGTCCCACAATATCATTGATACTGATACAACGTCCCACAATATCATTGATACTGATACAACTTCCCACAATATCATTGATACTGATACAACATCCCACAATATCATTGATACTGATACAACTTCCCACAATATCATTGATACTGATACAATGTTTCACGTTGTTCCGCAACGAGTAGGAATGTGGCAGCGGAACAAGAGAGATATTTTTTTATTATTATTTATAGTTCTTCCGCCGCGGGTGGGTCCATAGAACCAGAGTATTTCCTTTCTCAGATCAATTTGATTCCCGTTTCCCTTTTTTTCTATCCTTCTTCATCCAGGTTTGCTCCTATCTTGCAGAAGCGAGACATTTTTTATATATAGAAACAACGAAATTGTCATATTTTCATAATGAAATCCAGTTATTTAAATGCTTAAAATAACTTCAAAACAACCATAAAGTTTTGTTATTATATTTAAAACATATTATTTTGTTATACCAAAAAAAACATACAATAAAGTAAACATTTGAAATTTTTTTAAAATTTTTGAATTTTTTAAATTTCCAGCAACTGCAGACGAATGATGAGAAGCGAGTTCTGAAGATCAAGGAGATGATCGAGACGACGACCAAGATCGAGAGAGAAGTCGTGCCGATAGTCAACAGGTGCATCGACGGCATGTCGTCGGCAGCGGAGAAGATCGATCCCGGAGAGGTGAGCGGCGAACCGGTCTGCGCGTTGAGACGTCTTGGGTTTGAATCCTGGATTGTTTAATTGGTTTTCTTTCTGAGGAGTCTTAAGATAAAAAGGGAATTTTGTGCGGTCGTTTTTCTGTCTGAAATTCAACTTTTTGAGTCCTCGACCATTCTTGGCATTGTTCTTGATTTTGTGAACGACTTGAATATATCGGCGGTGAGTTTTTGGAGATTTTTTAGGGCGGCTTAATTGCATTGCACGGGCTTCAAAGCCATCAAAGAGATGTGTTTTTCAATTATTTTTGTTGAGATGAGCTCTGTGGGGAGACAATTCAAGAGTCTTGAGCCAGCAGCCACAAATAATATGACCATATTACGGTGCTTTTGAGATGCCTGGGTGGTTCGAAGAGATGATGAAAAGAAGATAGATCTATGTCTTGCTCGATCGGAAATATCTTGAACGTACCGAATCCTCGATGCCAGACGTGGGGGAGGCGTCTCGTTGAGGCAGTTGAAAAAGTGCCTCCGCCTTGAACTCAATCCTGCAACTGATCTTTAGCTGGTGGATTGCGTGTGGAAGATGAGAGTGATGTGTTCGTGTTTGGGCTTCCTCATTACATACGTGGCAGTTGTTACATTGTTGAAATCAAGAACAAGATTAAGAACAAGCGGTTCAAGTTTTTGGCAATCTGACTGGAGTTGAGTTTCAGTAGTCCATGTGTGACCAACACATGTAAAGCTAGTAACATGTATTGTTTGATTTCTAATAACAGGCTTAAAAATAAAAAAATTTCAGAATTAAAAGTTGAAGATTAAAAAGTCTGAAAAAACGAAAAATTAATTTCATTATTCGCCCGATCGAACAAATTAACGGCAACAGCGTCAACGTTTTTATCCTCGTGCAGGACTCGAAGATGGTCGTCGAGAAATACAAGACGGGCTTCCCGATGCCGAACGACATCCCGTTCGAGGACCTGAGTCAGACGGGCAGCGGCAGTTCCAACACCGGGGGTCACTCGCGAGCCGCCGCGTCCGTCAGGTCGAAGAAAAAGCAAGGAATCCTGGGAATATTTAGTGCTAAGGTTGGAGCACGTGTGGGTGTGTGTGTATGTGTGCATGTATGTATATGTGTACGTGTGTGTGTGTGTAATGTAACAGCTTGTAATTCTTGATGGACGCGATGTTTTGACTTACAACAGCTTTTTAGCTTTGTTTAGTGAGATTATTATTATAATTAGCTACTGGCACGAGCCATGTGTTAGCTTTCAGTGTGAGTTGATATTATTGGCTGTCAGTGTGAGCTAAGTATTTGTTAGTTTTAAATATTTTTTTAGAAATTTTTGAAGTTTTAGTGATAAGTTAAGCTCGAAAAACTTTTAACTTCGAACACCCAGCAACAGGAAGAGCCGAAAGAGGACTTCAGCCACCTGCCGCCGAATCAACAAAGGAAGCAACTGCTGTGCAAGATCGACAGCTTGAAATCAGCTCTCCAGAAAGAATATTCTGCGAGGTTGGTGTGACGAAAATTATTTGATTGGTTGGTGGTTTGAAATTTGACCGATTAACAAGTAAGCTGTAAAAAACAGTTTTTTTTAACAAATCCCATATATTTCTGAATTTGCTTGCTTTTCATTTATTGCAAAAAAAATTCTTTTAAAATGACATTTTTTGGAACTTATTCATGTAAACATTTATTCAATTGTATTTAATTTGTTTTTTTTTAAACAGATAATTATTATTTTTAATTAAAAATTTTTTTTTCAAAAACTTTGTAAGCTTCAATAAAATGTATTGTCGTGAGGAGTGAGCCTATATTTCAAATTTCAGCTCGATCGGATGACGGGAAGTTAGTTAATTTTCATTTTCAAGGTTTGCAAACATTCAAGCAAGCAAGCAAAGAAGACCAGTGGTGAAGTTAATATAAGGGATTTAAATAAATAGTTATTTAAAAAAAAATGTATTCACTAAACTGTGATTCATTGTTTTTTAAAAAGATTTTATTTAATAAAATTTCAATTGGTTTGTGTTTTTCTTTGCGATATTTGTTAGCGCTGATAACAATCGGTTGTTATTGATATCGCACGTGTCTCAACGATAAGCTCTTTTCGGCAGTTGTTAGCTTAAATTTAAATCGAAATGAGATGATAATTTGATTTGTTGTTTTTTTATTGACTTTATATTCAATAGTTTAATAAATCAATTGAATTTCACTAATTATCGATAAATCATGTTAATATAATTAATTAAGCTTACAAACTTATCTATTCGTGACATTACTTTCAATCGTTGAATCTAACGACTGAATTCTTTTTTAATGTATGATGTTTTAAATATTTACGATTTGAAATTCCAGGGACGGGCTGAACAAAATGAAAGACGTTTACATGAGCAACAAGAACCTCGGAGATCCCGCCATCCTCGAAAAACAGGACTCGGAAATCATCGCCAAGATTTCCAAACTCGAAACGGAACTCCAGAAATACGAGGTCGACTCAACGGCTTATTAATATCAGCAGTAAATTCTAATTTAATGCCTTCTACTACCGCCGTGAAGACATATATATGAGTCAATATATAATTATATCTGAGTAGGGTAATTAGTCACACCCGGCCTAGAAAGGCAATTAAACTGTCAGCTTTAGCAGCTTGTCTGAGCTAATTTAGCTGAGTGACATTTAACTATAAACTAATTATAATTGTGGTAATTATAGAAATCTGTTTGTATAAGTCAATTAAGGTATGTTTCTTCTGTACTGTTGAGCATGAGGGTGGTACGATATGATACATTTGTAACAAAAATCAAGGCTTCTGTATTTTTCATTAATAAAGAATATATGCAATGTTGAGGTTATTATTGTGGTAAATTGTACTGATTTGTCGAAATTTGATCTCTCTCTCTCTCAGTCTTTCCTGTCGGACAACCACTGTCGTAATGCCTCCCCCGGCGCCAGTCCGGCAGTGGTCAGGAGGGATAACGACGATACGATAAGTACTTCCAGTAGAGCATCGACCGCTAGGTAAGCTTCATTTGTCATCGTTGGTTGAGCGTGTGGATATTTTATTTCGATTGTTTGATCAGCTGTGCGTGCACTGGGGGGGAATATTCGTTTATTTACTCGAAAATTAGCGATTTGAATGTTGCGGGAACGGAAAAGTTTTGGGCAATGCCATACGGTGCTGCCTTTACTCTATTATTAATTGCTTCACAATTGAGAAAGCGAGGTAAAGTAAAGAATGAATGGTAGAAAAATTTTCTGTATGAATATAAATACAAACAGTGTCTTATTAATTTCTCGAAGTGCATCTTTGCATAACCATATCATCTTCGACTTATGAGTTGATTTTCATAATAGAATATTTTAATCCTATTTTATTTTATTTGTTACAAGGTTGTTTTATAAATTTTTTTATTTTTTTTAGCAATCAATACGCCCAGATCATAAGACCGACCGTTCCGTCATCTCCGGACGTCTCGTTCAAGCACCAGGACAGCTTCTCCGACGATGATGACTCGTCTGGGAAAACCTGCGTGGCACTCTACGAATATCAAGGTCGGAATTAATTAATTGTACGAATATCGAGGTCGGAATTAATTAATTGTACGAATATCAAGGTCGGAATTAATTATATGAATATCAAGATTTTAATTAATTAATTGTATGAATATCAAGATTTGAATATATTGTATGAATATCAAGGTTGGAATTAATTAATTGTACGAATATCAAGGTTGGAATTAATTAATTGTGCGAATATCAAGATTTGAATTTATTGTATGAATATCAAGGTTTGAAATTAATTGTATGAATATCAAGATTTGAATTAATTATACGAATATCAAGGTTGGAATTAATTAATTGTATGAATATCAGGATTTGAATTTATTGTATGAATATCAATGTTTGAATTAATTATATGAATATCAGGGTTTGAAATTAATTGTATGAATATCAATATTTGAATTAATTGTATGAATATCAATGTTTGAATTAATTGTATGAATATCAATGTTTGAATTAATTGTATAAATATCAAGGTTCAAAATTAATTATATGAATATCAGGGTTTTAATTAATTTTATGAATATCAAGATTCAAAATTAATTATATTTACCAAGTTTTATCATTTTATTTGATCACTTGGTAAATCATGTCCATAAGATTAGAAATAATAGGAAAACAAAAACTTTTTTCCAAAAACAAACTTATATTTATGTGTGAATAAGATTAGAAAAAAGTAATTTGCTCTAAATAAGATATGATAAATAATCTTATAAGCAGATTCGTTTATTTGATTTACTGTTGTTATTAGTTTTGATAGTCGTATATTGTGCTTTTTATTAGCCTAATAATTTCAAGAGCTGGCAGAGCAGATTAGGATATTTCTTCAGATAATAATAATAATTACCCACTAACGTATGTATGCCACTTAGTTGACGTTGATCTGAACGCTGTCTTATATATATGGTATTTTTAATCGAATTTTATTCCCCCAGGCACGGGAGATGAATCATCACTGGCGATGAAGGTTGGGGAAAGGTTCGCCCTGCTGAGCGACGAGGGAGACGGCTGGCTGCAGGTGAAGAGGGTGTCCAACGGCGACATCGGCTACGTCCCCTCGTCATACGTCAAATATGAATGATGTTTTTCGTTTAATTGAAAATGATAATCAGCTCTCTCTCCTTTCTCTTTCTCTCTCTCTTTTTCAATCTGCCTGTGAAATGTCTTACACTCTTCTTGTGACTTAGTGTCTGTATGTAGATTGTGTGTGTGTTAATAAAGTATGCGGAAATCTGCCGGGTTGCACTCGTGTCGTCGGAATGATTCGCTCCGCAGGATTGCGTCTCGTTTTGTTGGCGAAGGGCTTCTGTGATCTGGTCGATTGTTTGCAAATCTATTATTACTTAATTTTCTGCCTGTGACGAATTCAACTTATTTTTTTAACTTGTTTTTAATGACATTCATTCAGTTTAAGTGTATTTTAATGTTTTATCTTTGCTTTTCTTGACATAAATGTTAATAATTTTACATACACACGCGTGCGCACGCGTTGACATAAATGTACATTTTATATAAATTATACAGCACTGCTAATGTGCTATTGAGCTGACATCATGTCCTATACAGAGTTTTGTCTTCTCTCTGCATCATCTTCCTTCAGCAAAAATGTGTTCTAATTTTCATGAACCTTGTTATAATATGTTCACTATGAATCTATTGAACACAGTTTAAAGACTTATTTCCACTGCTTCCAGTCTGGTTAGTAGTAGTCGTCACACAGATTGAAGCGACCGTCGTATCGGATCTGCTGTGACGGAATTGTTTACCTATTCACCTAACCTGACATTTCAGTGTCGATTCACGGTTTATTATTAACTCTGATGTTTGTTTTTGCTATATTTATTTCTGATCAATCTTTTTTTTTATCTATCTCCGTGTCCGTGTCTCTAAAATATATTTTTTTTTGCAAAATGGTTCGCTCGCAATATATAGTAGTTACTTTATTTACCTGTGTAAACGATATGCCATTTGAGTTTTGTTTAATTTGTTATAGAATATTTAATTGTAAAAATGAAATGTGAATATTCTTTGACATGACATGACATATAGTGGAGACCTCAATGTGCATGGCCCAAGCTTTAAAATTAATTTGTCTAAATCTTTGTTTTTTTTTGTTCAAATTTTTTTCCATTATTATCTATGGTTGAACACGAATTCTGAGAGGAGGCCAGTGAAGATGCAAATTCCCATGTTTTTCTTCTGGACCAGTTAATTTTCACTTAACTTATAATTATACAATGAATATTCTAGAAGTTCTGCCTTGCAAAAATCTAATTCCATATATATGTTCTTTCTCTATCCATTTCTAGGTTTTTCGGTTTTCTCTTTGTGTGCATCAACTACTATTTTTTTCCAGATTGGTGACATTATTTGGGAAAATAATTAATTGAATATTTTTACATTTTATTTGCTTAAACTAAATTAAATAACGGCTTCAGATGAATTTTAGCTTTTTATGTCCAACTAATCCCTTTCTTTGACTGGGTGAAGTAATTCAAATGTGGATGTCTTTGTGCTGATTGGATAAAATTTCAAAAGATGGATGGATGGATAAACGAGTGTTTAACTCACGTGATGAAGGCTCATAAACTTGATAAGTTCATGTGCCTTTGTTGACAGTGCGGCATTAAGAGGTTTATGCACTGACTCTGAAGGATGAAAGGCTATCTTCTTCTTGCTCTGCTAAAAATTCTGAGTGATTGCATGGCGTAAATTTGGACTAATCTCTCTCTCTCCTCATCTTTACCTCAATTGGACTTGTGACATGGCCAAGGTTGGAACTTTGTTATTATTTTAATATTCTGACATTTTTTTTCTTACATTCATGTCGATCGACGATACGTCACGAGAACTTGCGAAGATGTTTGCGTGTCTTTAAAAACTAGGCATTCCTCGCTTCAAATTCTCCCGGACGATGTCGGCTTTCATCTGATTCGTGTATTTTACTTTGCTTCATCTTTTCACTAGAGACTCAATCTTATCATGTTAGCAATGTAATTTTTATTAAACAGCCTCAACCGGTCTCGTCTTGATTTGCCCGAAGCAAGTTTAATACGAATGAATAACAATAGTATTGAAAGCAAGCGATTGTCAACCGGTAAAGCACGCTACGATAAAAAATATGAGCTTAAAAAAAATTTTGATACGATTTATACATGTTGTGAACATATTAGCACGATTAATTGGCTTGATACCAATTCGATAGACGCAATGATGTTGGCACAGAAAATGATCATGAAGTACTTGAAGTTTTTGGTATAGATGATAATCATTTATGATCGTTTGATTTTTAAATAAAACAGTTTTAGCCACATAATAAAATAAAATAAAGTCAATTCAGGCATTAGCATTTGGAGTTGTTCCAGTTAAACTGATATATTACGAATGGCTGCAATACAGAATCAATTAAATAAAGGCACATGAGGCTTAAACTGACAAATTTTTTCAACAACAAAGTTAAAATTGTAACAAATTCATTTGGAAGCTATTAATAATTCTGTTGGTTTTGAGGGCTCAAGAACAAGCTGTATTCAACATCTGCACGTCGTAGTAGGACCATCTAGACTTCAGAAAATGGTTCTTTCGGGCTTGCCGGTAGATTGTTGTCAAGAGAGTGGTGTCTGCTCTGGCGCACGGTAGAGGTGGTGGTCTGGTGACTGACAACCGTCGCTCCGCCGGTAAAGCCTCCGGTGTCCGAGCCGTAGTCGCGCACGACGTAGCTCTTCTGCTTTTTGTCCGGGCCGCCGTTGAAGACGTCATTGATGGAGGAATATCCGCGTTGAGAATCTTGTCTCTGCCAGGCTATATCATCCCCCAGATCCAAATCGACATACTCGTACGGAGCCGAAGTACGATACGAGACTTCACGGCGGTACGATGAACCTCCTGCCCTCAACTGAGCATTGGGACCGGCTACTTGGGAATAGAGAGTCTGTTTGACGGCTTGGCCATTTTTAGTGGATTTTTGTTGCGACATTTCCGTTACAACCACAGCATTTTTAGAAGAAGTTGCGATATTGTTAACTCCACCGTTGTTATAACCAGCGCTTTTTGAATAGCCTGCACTGCTATAGCCAGCGCTCCTTGAAAAGCCTTCACTCTGTGCTTTGCCTTGTTGAGTATCGCTTTTGAATGACGACACACCCGCATTTGTCACAATCCTTTCATCTAAATCGTTTTCCACTGCGAAAGCACCGTTGTATGCATGTCCCTGCTTGGTCTTCGCGTTGCTTTCCTGCGACGTGGCAGCGGCATTCGTCAAAGCAGCGGTTCTAACTATTAGTTCGTTTTCATCGTCATCGGACGCACGGAAGCTGTTGTTCGTGTATCCGCGCTGGACTTGTGAGCCGTACAGCATTGCAGCATTATTCAGGTAGGGGTTTCCATTAACGAAAGCACCCACATCTCCGGAACCAGCCGTGTAAGACACGTTGGAGGACCTGTAAAATTTAATGTAATACGATATCGACATAGCCCTAATGCTATTTTTCTCAACCCTAACATTTTTTTAATCTCAGCATTGTATTTTACTTTAAAAATTTTTTATGAAACGATAACAAACAACGATAAAGCTGATAACGTGCACCTGTCGCCATTAAATTTATCAGCTCACTCTAACAGGCTTATTTTAATGCAACTTTTCAATTAAATCAACATATTTAATAAATTTTAAATTATTATTTAATTCAAGAGTTATAATAGAATGATTTAAAAATAAAAACTCACTGAGCCTGGTAGTCTTGGAAGTCCATGTTTTGTAACTCTTTGACTGGATCGTTGCCCTTTGCTCTTTCTTCCTTATCAACTTGAACGAACAATAAGATAGATGAATACTTATGATTCATTTATATATATATATATATATATATATATATATATATATATATATATATGATTATTTATTATTATCTACGTCTGGTTAATGTACGATGTAGGCTATTTGCCCAGAAGTGTCTTAAGAGTTGTAGGCTCGAGCATTTTGAAAATAAATTATGTTAATTAGTGATAATAACCTCAATAATAAAATACCACCAATAAATAGTTTCTTTTGATTCCTTAGCAAACTCAACAGACATAAATCTAGCAAAATAAGTTTAAGAACCGTTTACCGTATTAGGCTACTTCAAATAATGAAACAACAATAAAATCAAATAGCTGGGAAACAACTGACATTACCACTACAAGATAGGTAACCGATACCATGCCTGGTACAAAAGATAAAAATGGTATTAGAAACTACTGACTTTAAAACCTCTTTACAAACTTATTTACTTAATAACGTTTAAAACTTTTAAATTTATATTATTTCACGCCGTCGCCTCTGGGCAAAACTTGTTTTGTTGTAGGCGACTAATATATTTTAGTTGAATTGAATTGAATCCTAACCTGGGTAATCCTTCTTCTGCTTTCTCTTGCAGCAGCAACACCATAGCAGCAGCAGTAGCAGTAGAAGCAGCAGAAGTATTGCCAGGACTATCAAACTTATCCACCACAGACTCTTGTTATCAGGAGATGGTAAGACTTGAAAAACGAAATAAAAATGTATTTACTGTGCCGGGCAATCACTATAATTATAGAGATTATAACACATTGAGAACAAAGTGAGTTTAGCCAGTTAGACAATAAGTAAAAAGAAATTAAATATTTCAGAAAATAAGTGAAAAGAATTAAATATCTCGGAAAAAATTTAAAAATAATTAAATATCTTAACAATACCATTTTCAATCTTATACTTGAAAATTATTAAAAAAAAATGGTTGCTTTAGAAAGGATAATTCATAACCCGAAAATTGAGTGGAACAAGAGCATACCATTCACAGTTTATTCAATTGAATCATCTTCTTAATAAGCTCCCACTTGAACAATTTTTATTGCACTCTCACTCATTAAATGCCTCTATCATAATTCATTCCATCCGTAAACTATAACTCACATTGGACATTAGTCGATAAAAGAAAAAAAAGAGACTACAAAACAAATGGTTACATTCAACAATTTTGAAGTCCTTTTCATCTTGAGAGTACCCGTTCGTGGCCTGGACCTTGTAGTTTCCGATCCGGTTCTTCCCGCCGTCCGCTTCGCCGTCCATGTACAGGAAAAGTGATCCGTCGTCCAACAGAATTAATCTGAATCGATTGTTGTAAATTATATATTTCATCTCGTAATTTATGCTTGAAAATTGAAAAATAAAATAATCACACGACGTAACAAAATGTTTTAACTGTTAATCTGAATGTTTGATAATGGGCCATCTATATACTTATGCACCATAGTTTATTGCGTACATAATATTTGGTCAAATTAATGACCACAACAAGCATAAGCTTAACAGCTAAATAAAACTTTCATAATAATCGAATCCACCTGGTGATAAATTATTACACGAGCTAGCCCACCTTTCATCGGTTCCGGCTTCTATGCGGTTTCCTTCAAAGAACCAGGTGCAGTTCCTAGAGGCCGGAGGATCGATCGTGCCCCTACATTCGATAGTGGTGTTCTGATTCGAAACCCACAGTTTGTCCACGTAGTAGCCTTGATCTAATTTTGTCCGCACTTTTTAAATATAAAAAAAAATACTTTTTCAACTCTGTATGTACACGAGGCTCAAGTTAATAAATGTTTCAAAAATATGGTTTCAGACATCCACTTGCTTGATGCATGCGTTTTGTTATATTTGATCAAAATATTATCCTGATAGGCTAATACAATTTAATGATTGAAAGGTACTGTCTAATTTATCAATGATTTTCATGAGTTTTATTAGAAAGAAATTTTACTCTCAATCAAGAAAATGGTTTGAAGAAGCATTTAATATTTATAAAGTGGAGCATTCATTTTTCTATCTGATTGGACAAATGAGCAGTTCAAAAGACCTGTTATTCAAACCTTATGTAAACTTTAAAAATTA
The DNA here is from genome assembly GCA_963978895.1 of Erpobdella octoculata. NCBI lineage: Eukaryota > Metazoa > Annelida > Clitellata > Hirudinida > Erpobdellidae > Erpobdella > Erpobdella octoculata. The sequence continues at coordinate 1,359,507 of OZ022246.1, forward strand.
CGTCTTTCCGAATTTCAGATTCTCGCAAGCCTGAATAAGATTAAGTTTTTCAGAAACAGGTTTTTATGCTAGGCTTAAAATCAGGAACTATCAAATCATGATGCTCAACTCAACTCTAGTGGATTTTCCTACAATAATGGATCAGAAACTGATTGACTCATCACAGGGGTGGGGGGTCTATTGCCTACTTGTGACTTTTTAATATTTGAGTATTGTGGTTTCATCTACATCATAGTTTTTGATAGTATGTATTCATACGATTGACATTCTTCTAATAATAATTCCACGATTAATCAAAAACTATTATAATTAACTTACTTAAGTTTTTCAGAAACAGGTTTTTATGTTAAGCTTAAAATCAGGAACTATCAAATCATGATGCTCAACTCTAGTGGATTTTCCTACAATAATGGATCAGAAACTTACTAAGAACGTTCAGATATCCTTGAGCATAAACAGTGCTGACGTTGTTAGAAACACTGCATTGTATGACAGCCAGATTCGTCGGATTGCAAGACTTGCAGAGTTCTCGGATGGTAAGGGACGTTCCGTTGAGTGAATGCTTTGGCGAAGGAAGATTATTGGCTGTACGATGAAATACGTACGTAAGACACGTATAGAGAGAATGATGTATCATGAAAAATATAAAACACTTAATTAAAAATTAACTTACAGTTGAAGGGGACGCCGTTGTAATACCACGCGATAGTGGCAGGCGGTTCAGCAGAGGGAGTACAGTTGAAGACCACGGTGTCTCCTTCCGTGGCGTTCAAGTCGTGCGGCCGGTCTCTCATGGAGATGAACGTGGGAGGAGCTGAGAAAAAAGTTGACATACGTCAAGCAATAATTTCATATAAAAAAATTTAAACAAAAAATAAATTTAGAATGACTAAAAATAAATTTAGAATGACTAAAAATACATTTAGAATGAATACAAATACATTTAGAATGACTAAAAATAAATTTAGAATGACTAAAAATAAATTTAGAATGACTAAAAATAACAGGAACTACAGTGTGTTTGTTGCATGATTTTAGTTTTGTTTAGGTTTAAGGCTAAGAACATGCTGTAATGCGTTGTATCATAATTATCATCACATTAATCATTGTATCATATTATTATTATCATCAATCATTTTTAATTAATTATTATAACAATAATCACGAACTTCATCTCCATTATTTATTGCAATTAATAATTATGACCAGCAATCATCATCAATCTCAACCACCAATAATTATAATAACCATTATTATCATCATTCTTTATCATCGAAAGTTTAAAGCTTGAGAATCTTTTCAACTTAATGTTTGTTGTTAGACTTTCAGGACATGAATCACTTATCTAAGTTTTAATCACTTGTGGACCAGTTCAACCAGAGGCCACTTCTTTATTAGTCATTATAATAATTGTTATTATCAATCTTCATAATCGTTATTATTTATATTTCTGTTACTCTAATTACATCTAGAATTATTCTTCCCATTTAAAATAAATTAAAAAAAATAAAGAAAATAACTTCAGACAAATCAATAGAAGAACATGAAGAACATTACTTACAATAAACCAGCAGTTCCATAGTGTGCCTGGACACACCAATCTCGTTTGTGCCGACACACGTGTAGACGCCGGCATATTCACTGGTCAACCGGCGGGTAGAGGCGATGTGGGTGTCGTCAAATTGTTTAACCCAATCCTCAGGACGAACTTCAACTTCGGGGCTTCCTTTGAACCAGGTTACCGTAGGAGTAGGGCTGGCAGAAAATTATGTAAAGTTGAGAAGATGGCAATATCTATAATATATATCTATATGTACAAGTTGGCGGTCATGTTTGCGTGCTGTGTGAGCTACAAGTGGGAATGCCGAAAGAAAGAAAATGTTGCAGAAATGTGAAATGTTATCAATATGTTGCTATAATGCATTATTTTTAATCTCCAGGTATTTATTGATCCAGTTTAAACTAATAAAATATTAACATGCATTTAAAACGTTCTTACTATCCACCAAAAAGACACTTTAAGGTCCAAAACTGTCCGGAGATTCCCACGATCTTTTCACTGGCCGCAACAAGGAGAGAAGAAGTTAAAATGACCGGTCCGGAATTTATTAATATGCCTTAAAAAATTTAAAAAAATGATGCAACATTAATTTGTGTGCCAACAAATCAAAAATTCGAGACAATTGACATATACATATCCAGGAATCATAGGCATTGGGGAAGGGGAAAACCTACCATCTGCCCAAAAAAAAATTGAAATCCAATTTTCAAAAACCTCTTTTCATTTTTCCTCCCAAAAAAGCTGATGACCGGGAAGGGGTGGTCGGAGATACATTTTCATATTTTTCCACCTGTTGCCCAAAAAATTACTCAAAATAACACCTGTGCCCCCCCCCTCCTCCCGTCTCCTACGCCTATGCCAGGAATGCAAGAGACAGCACGAAACATTTTAAAAGTTGTTCATTAAAAACATGTTTGATACATTAATAGAAACAGATGATGAACTCACCTGATGTGTAACTTATTGAAAAGAAAGACGAATTCGCTTCCGTTTTCAAGAAATAATTTTTTGCATTGCACCAGAAGGATCTAGCAGTATATTGTACAAGATTAGCAAAATGTATCGTGTCTGGAAAAAAAATTATGAACGATTACAGTAAAACATCGACTATACTGTTTTTACTCAAATAAAGTTTAAATTTGCATTTGCAAATAAAATCGTATAAACATATTCGTCATGGAAATATAAATACAGAAAAAGTCACAATTCAGATCCTATTTAATGGTTATTCTATAATAAACGACATATATCAACTTAAAATCTATGTACTTAAAATATAAAATAAACAACATTTATCAACTTGAAATCTAGGTACTTAAAATAAACGACATATATCAACATAAAATCTACTTATTTCTTTCACAATATATAATCTGCATTCAAAATTGAAGATAATAATAACTAGTACTATGAAAAGAGCCTCAACCAACCTTTCCCATCAAACTGAACATCTTTAGAGTCAGGAATGCTACTATTGACGTTCATAAAATGCCAGGAAATGGTAGGATCAGGAACAGCCTTCTCTTTCGGTTGGCACTTTATTTTATGACTTTTGGACGGACTGTCAACTGGCATAGTTTCATTTTCGCGCTTGAAAACCACATTGACGGCCTCGCGCAGGTTGGTCGCTTGTGTCATCGATACGCCAACGATATTGATCGCTCTGCAGTAATAGCTACCCGCTGAGGGAGCGGTTATTCCTCTGATTTCAAAATCGCCGGTGTTTTCGTTGTACAAATATATTTGATCATTTCGATACAGCTCGTACCTAAGATGAAAAAAAACCCAATTAGGCTGTTATGCTCAAGTTAAAGAAGGAAAAATATTTACTACAAATTCTGGTCGTGCCGAAAACATAATTAATAATTCAACGTCCGCTAAATTCAATCAATCATGTAGTATCCGATAAACGATGACTTTAACTAATAAATAATAAACGACGGTCTAAAAAGACATAAGATGTTAGAGACTAGCAGAGGTCGCAAATTCCATTCACCACGAGAGCTGTGAATGGAAGCATAAAACTAAAACTGGTTATAACTCTTTAATATCAACCATGAAAATAGTTAGAAAAAAAAGAAAAAAAAACTTTTATTCATTCTGCAGCTAAAAATAGCTAGATTATAAAATAATAACTAGCACTCATAAAAGGTCTATCAAGGCAAATAAATTACATAAGAAACATAAACTTAAAATGGTATTTGAACATTTATGACTTTGATGCACATTTTTAATCAATGTCTTTATATATTAATTTTTTTATTTAATTCTGGGAAATTATTAACAAGTTATTTTTCACCTTGGTGGAGGAGAGCCCAGGGCAGGACATGAGAAGCTGTGTGTTGTTCCACTTTGGAAATAATCTTCTGGCATCCAATTTCTTTGTATACTCGGGGGTAAAAAAGCTAAATTAAAAAATTAAACTGTTAAAACAAAATGTCAAAATGACAAAATAACTCAGTTTTAAATTTAGAAAAAACATTCTCTCAGAAAATTTTAAGAATTAAAATTTTTCTAATATCATTGGTAAAGAACTAAAAAATTTGTGCCTAAATACTTTCCTGAAACTTTTAAAAGAACCAATTTTTGTGAGTTATTAGCTAAAAACTGTAATAAAGTAACACTTTCTTTTCTTACTGACACTAACTTTTTTTTACTTATTTACTTTAAATTAATAAAGAGTATCCAGTGGCAATTCAATGCAAAAAATAGATTAATTAAAGTCTTAAGTTAACAATTTAACTGTAGATTTTGGAATTTATTTGAGTCACAAAAAAGTCTTGTGTCTGTCCTCAGTTTAAGAATGTTTCTGACATCATTAAAAAAAAATAATAACTTACTTTGAACATCTTGACAAAATACAACATTTGGAGAGAAGAATACAGCCACAGCAGCAAATAAAATTAGTTGTTTCTGATACATTCCTTTTCCGCTTTGTCTTCGAAATTCCGAATTGTTTCTTTGTTAAAAATCACTTAATTATACACACATCTATTCTAAAAATCTAAATGACAAGTTTTAACACCTTTAACTGTTTAATCGTACAGCTTACAGCTTTCAAATTCAAATATTTAAATCATTCAATCATGAGTAAGATTATAGTGCGCTCTTTCTATTATTAAATTATTAGGATAAGCATCTCATCTTATCTTATTTTACTTTACCTGCTTTGCCTTTTACCTGCAGTTTCTCGTCTACGATTACGAGTCTCAATTGATTATTAAGACTGATTTGAGAGGTTCAAAGTATCACAAACTGCAAACGTAGCCCGTAGTAGTAGTTTGTAGTAGGCGACTATTACTTGTCTTCTTTATGTGTCTCAATATGACGACATTTTAATAGTACCCTTGAAATAGTTTCTAAAAGAAAACCTGTTCGACGAACCTGAAATATAGCTGCGGAGGCGTCAACTTACGTGCCCACTCTCAGTAATAAGCAGACGCCATTCTAGCCCGGAAACAGATCCGACAAATAAATATCATTTTAAGACATATTAAGTCGATGCATGAATATTTACTTCAAACATACATGACAATGATTAATTACATTTTATGCTTTTAAATACATATTTTTAGTTACATGTAATTATTTAATATGTACATTGAATAAAAACACATGCATTCAAGATTTATACTATATAGTAGAGTACTGCACGGGACGATTGCTACGGCCTGGCCCGGCCCGTCGACAACTTGACCCGGCCTGGCCTGCCGACAACTTGACCCGGCCTGGCCCATCGACAACTTGACCCGGCCTGTTTCATAAGCCAAAATTCCAGGCCCGATCCGTTTAATACGGACCCGGCTCGTTTTACCAGGCCATAAATTTCTATATACTTGGCGAAAAATCTCGGCTTGTCCCACCTTGACTTCAGGTCTGGCCCGGCCCGTCTGAAGATCTTAAAACCACAGCCCTGCGGTCCGTGCAGAGTTTTTAAGCAAATTCTTTTTTCCACCCCACATTAATACACTAAATACTAATGTTTACATCTATAGCAGTTACAGTTTTTCAGTAGTAATTATTCTAAAAAAAATAACCCTATTTTCCACCCCACATTTGAGATTCTGGAAACAACATTTTCAAAAAATGGTGAAACACGTATCTTTTATTTTTTTAAGAAAAATCTAGATATCAATTTTTAAAAATTTCTCTTTTTTGGTTTTTGAGAAATTTGTATATATATATATATATATATATATATATATATATACATGTATCTATGTATGTATGTATGTATGTATGTATGTATGTATGTATGTATGTATGTATGTATGTATGTATGTATGTATGTATGTATGTATGTATGTATGTATGTATGTATGTATGTATGTATGTATGTATGTATGTATGTATGTATGTATGTATGTATGTATGTATGTATGTATGTATGTATGTATGTATGTATGTATGTATATGTGTGTGTGTATGTATGTATTTATGTATGTATGTATGTATGTATGTATGTATGTATGTATGTATGTATGTATGTATGTATGTATGTATGTATGTATGTATGTATGTATGTATGTATGTATGTATGTATGTATGTATGTATGTATGTATGTATGTATGTATGTATGTATGTATGTATGTATGTATGTATGTATGTATGTATGTATGTATGTAAATAAAACAGTTTTAGCCACATAATAAAATAAAATAAAGTCAATTCAGGCATTAGCATTTGGAGTTGTTCCAGTTAAACTGATATATTACGAATGGCTGCAATACAGAATCAATTAAATAAAGGCACATGAGGCTTAAACTGACAAATTATTTCAACAACAAAGTTAAAATTGTAACAAATTCATTTGGAAGCTATTAATAATTCTGTTGGTTTTGAGGGCTCAAGAACAAGCTGTATTCAACATCTGCACGTCGTAGTAGGACCATCTAGACTTCAGAAAATGGTTCTTTCGGGCTTGCCGGTAGATTGTTGTCAAGAGAGTGGTGTCTACTCTGGCGTACGGTCGAGGTGGTGGTCTGGTGACTGACAACCGTCGCTCCGCCGGTAAAGCCTCCGGTGTCCGAGCCGTAGTCACGCACGATGTAGCTCTTCTGCTTTCTGTCCGGGCCGCTGTTGAAGACGTCATTGATGGAGGAATATCCGCGTTGAGAATCTTGTCTCTGCCAGGCTATGTCATCCCCCAGATCCAAATCGACATACTCGTACGGAGCCGAAGTACGATACGAGACTTCGCGGCGATACGATGAACCTCCTGCCCTCAACTGGGCATTGCCACCGTTTACTTCGGAATAGAGAGTCGGATTGACGGCTTGGCCATTTTTAGTGGATTTTTTTTGTGACATTTCTGTTACAACAACAGCATTTTTAGAAGAAGTTGCGATATTGTTAACTCCACCGTTGTTATAACCAGCGCTTTTTGAATAGCCTGCACTGCTATAGCCAGCGCTCCTTGAAAAGCCTTCACTCTGTGCTTTGCCTTGTTGAGTATCGCTTTTGAATGACGACACACCCGCATTTGTCATAATCCTTTCATCTAAATCGTTTTCCACTGCGAAAGCACCGTTGTATGCATATCCCTGCTTGGTCTTCACGTTGCTTTCCTGCGACATGGCAGCGGCATTCGTCAAAGCAGCGGTTCTAACTATTAGTTCGTTTTCATCGTCATCGGACGCACGGAAGCTGTTGTTCGTGTATCCGCGCTGCACTTGTGAGCCATACAGCATTGCACCATTATTCATGGGGGGGTTTCCATTAACGAAAGCACCCACATCTCCGGAACCAGCCGTGTAAGACACGTTGGAGGACCTGTAAAATTTAATTTAATACGATATTGACATAGCCCTAATGCTATTTTTCTCAACCCTAACATTTTTTTAATCTCATCATTGTATTTTACTTTAAAAAATTTTTATGAAACGATAACAAACAACGATAAAGCTGATAACGTACACCTGTCGCCATTAAACTTGACAATGATTAATTACATTTTATGCTTTTAAATACATATTTTTAGTTACATGTAATTATTTAATATGTACATTGAATAAAAACACATGCATTCAAGATTTATACTATATAGTAGAGTACTGCACGGGACGATTGCTACGGCCTGGCCCGGCCCGTCGACAACTTGACCCGGCCTGGCCTGCCGACAACTTGACCCGGCCTGGCCCATCGACAACTTGACCCGGCCTGTTTCATAAGCCAAAATTCCAGGCCCGATCCGTTTAATACGGACCCGGCTCGTTTTACCAGGCCATAAATTTCTATATACTTGGCGAAAAATCTCGGCTTGTCCCACCTTGACTTCAGGTCTGGCCCAGCCCGTCTGAAGATCTTAAAACCACAGCCCTGCGGTCCGTGCAGAGTTTTTAAGCAAATTCTTTTTTCCACCCCACATTAATACACTAAATACTAATGTTTACATCTATAGCAGTTACAGTTTTTCAGTAGTAATTATTCTAAAAAAAATAACCCTATTTTCCACCCCACATTTGAGATTCTGGAAACAACATTTTCAAAAAATGGTGAAACACGTATCTTTTATTTTTTTAAGAAAAATCTAGATATCAATTTTTAAAAATTTCTCTTTTTTGGTTTTTGAGAAATTTGTATATATATATATATATATATATATATATATATATATATATATATACATGTATCTATGTATGTATGTATGTATGTATGTATGTATGTATGTATGTATGTATGTATGTATGTATGTATGTATGTATGTATGTATGTATGTATGTATGTATGTATGTATGTATGTATGTATGTATGTATGTATGTATGTATGTATGTATGTATGTATGTATGTATGTATGTATGTATGTATGTATGTATGTATGTATGTATGTATGTATGTATGTATGTATGTATGTATGTATATGTGTGTGTGTATGTATGTATTTATGTATGTATGTATGTATGTATGTATGTATGTATGTATGTATGTATGTATGTATGTATGTATGTATGTATGTATGTATGTATGTATGTATGTATGTATGTATGTATGTATGTATGTATGTATGTATGTATGTATGTATGTATGTATGTATGTATGTATGTATGTATGTATGTATGTATGTATGTATGTATGTATGTATGTATGTATGTATGTATGTATGTATGTATGTATGTATGTATGTATGTATGTATGTATGTATGTATGTATGTATGTATGTATGTATGTATGTATGTATATATGTGGGTGTGTCTGTGTGTGTGCCTGTGTATTTTTATGTGTGTGTGTCTGTGTGTGTGTGTAGATATAATCTATTTTTGCGGACAGACAAGCAAACAGACAAGAAAGTGACGAAATAGAAACGTTGTAAAAAAAGCACTTTAATTACCTAATTTATCTACTAACAATTTCGCCATATTGAAGAAAATTAATATCGATTGCAATTATGTGATCGAAATATTGATCATCATATCATAGCAGTTTATTTGATTACTGTTAGGTTTATAATTAACGTAACCATATGCATATATCTTATGGTAAAGGTATACCAAGTTATAATAATGCAGAATTGTCAAGCAACAAACCGTGTTTAGAATTTTCTTGTGAGATCTAGTTTACTTTTAAAAAAAATTAATTGTTACCAATAAATAGGCGATTTAAAAGAAAAATTGTGAACTGAACTGTCACCATGCAGTGTTTCATTGCGTTCTTTCTGCTGATATTTTGGTCATCGTTGTGTTAGTACAATAGTAATAATTTTCTCAATTAAACTTTTTTAAACGTTCATCTATAAGACATTTATGAATTATAATTGTTTTTAAATTAAGTATAAAATTACTATCTAAAAATATCCAATCCATCAATTTACAAGGTCAAGGAGTTCAGGGTGGCAGTGCCGGCACCAACTCGACAGATGAATCTCCCATATCGCTAGAGTGCGAATTCAGCTATAGCGACGGCAGATCTGATTATCGGCTGACATCACTCTCTTGTGCTTTCGGCATCAGTCGAAAGCGCGAGTCAGCCATCGACTCGCTTCTCTTTTGGATTCCTCGCGGTAACTTCAAAGTCGATTGTAGTTTCAACTACAATGAAAAATGCTCTTTGATGAAGATCAACTGCAGTATTCATAGCAACGGTTTGCTCGTCTCCGATGTCAGTTTCGTTTACAAGAAACAATCAGACATCGACAATTTGTCATACTCGTTTAGAAGCGGTCGGCTCGGCGGCTTCGCTACTCTGGGCAACGGGCTATTCAACTGCCTGTCTCAAGCTAAATTCCAATCCTGCAGTTACATGACGACTATGACCACCGATGCGGATTCGATTTTTACTCGCGGTGACATAAGCTGTGATGAAACATACAATGAAGAGAAGTTGTCATTCGAGGCGTGGAATCGCTTAAACTGCACTGTCACCAAGTTAATCGCTTCTTCGATCCTTACAGCTGAGATCACTTTGGACAATTTTTTTCCCGAAGATGACACTCTTTCGGAAATCACTGGAGCCGTGAAGATGATTCGGTCTTCAGGAAATGCCTGCCAGATTGAGTTGTTTCAAATCAAGACTGAGTACGACTTGAAAGACAACGCTCCACCAGGTACCATCGAGTGGCTCAGTTCGAAACTTCATTTTGTCAGCAGTGAACTCCCATGTCCTGCTCTTAATAAGTCACTGACCGACAAGCAAGGGCGGTCGCTCTACAATACATCAACAACAAGCGACCGGTTCACGACAGCGGCGGGCAAAAGCATTTTTATTCATCTAAACGATGAAGACATAGGAACTTCATCTAATGTCATCTGTAACACAACAGAATCATCTGGAAATCAAAGTAGTTTTGAGTGCTACGATCAGACGAATATCTTGAAGACGTTTGACGGAACCTGGTTCAAGACAAGTTCAAAACCTGGATCTAAAGACAAAATCGTCTTAGAAGCAATTCTTAATAGTTTTAAGAATTTTTCCAGAACTACTGTAGAGCCAGATTGCAAATTGTTAATAAACAGTACCTTGAAATGTTCATTTCGCTTTGATTCAATGGACGTATCGCTGGGTAGTTTGAGATGTCTTAATGAAAAAGAAAGTAATTTGTTCAACTGTTCCGCTTCTCTAGCTGTAGAGTTTTACCCGGGCCCAGATGAATTAGAAGCCATCTGGCACGACACGTTGGTTCAAACAGTAATCATACTGATGACAGAGCTTTACAGCACCAGCTTCAATGCTCCGAAGCAGATCGATTGCCAACCGGCAACAGACGAAAAATCAAAGATCAACTGCACCTCCTTAATGGCTGATAACTTTCCAAGCAATATAACAATTGAGTGGCCTGCTACAAATGAAACTAAAAGTACCACAACTGAATGGCCTGCTACAAATGAAACTGAAAGTACCACAACTGAGTGGCCTGAGACAAATGAAACTGAAAGTGCAACAACTGAGTGGCCTGCTACAACTGAAACTGAAAGTACCACAACTGAGTGGCCTGAGACAAATGAAACTGAAAGTACAACAACTGAGTGGCCTGCTACAAATGAAACTGAAAGTACCACAACTGAGTGGCCTGAGACAAATGAAACTGAAAGTACAACAACTGAGTGGCCTGCTACAAATGAAACTGAAAGTACCACAACTGAGTGGCCTGAGACAAATGAAACTGAAAGTACCACAACTGAGTGGCCTGAGACAAATGAAACTGAAAGTACCACAACTGAATGGCCTGAGACAAATGAAACTGAAAGTACCACAACTGAGTGGCCTGAGACAAATGAAACTGAAAGTACAACAACTGAGTGGCCTGAGACAAATGAAACTGAAAGTACCACAACTGAATGGCCTGCTACAAATGGTACTAAAAGTACCACAACTGAGAGGCCTGCGACGAATTCAACACCGTCAATCAAAACTTCAACACCTAATAAGCACCCTTTTACAAGTTCAACTGATACTACAAGTTCTACAGGAGCTTCAACAATCCCAGTATTAACGTTTTCATCATCCGTCATAACTTCAAATTCTTCAGTCGTAGCATCAACGCCGTTGGTCACAAATTCAACACCATCAATCAGAACTTCAACACCGTTGGTCACAGCTTCAACACCGTCAATCAGAACGTCAACACCGTTGGTCACAAATTCAACACCGTCAATCAGAACTTCAACACCGCTGGTCACAGCTTCAACACCGTCAATCAGAACTTCAACACCGTTGGTCACAGCTTCAACACCGTTGGTCACAGTTTCAACACCGTCAATCAGAACTTCAACACCGTTGGTCACAGCTTCGACAGCGTCAGTTACAACGTCAACAGCTACTACCACAACTACGCGCCACGTTACGAATTCGACTAAAACTTCCACATCGTTCACTTCGGCAAACACGCTCATTTCTAAATCGACTACCACCATTGGTGACACGACCTTCTCCAAGTCGAGCACTGATTCAACTAGTACGAGTAGCGCCAAAAGTTCTGTTACTTCTCCGACTCCGTCATCTACCGTAACTTCGACATCGCCGACCATAGCTTCTTCAGCACTGTCAACAACGCAACCCATGACGACCGAAAGCTGCAGTTCTCCACCAGCCAGGAGAAGAAAATCCCGAAGGCCAAGAACTACGACTCCACATCTCAGAACAAGAAAGTATCGACGTAGAACGACAACTCCCATCGTGCAGCAAGACGAAGACGAAGATCCAGAACCGTCCACAACAGTGAAAGCCACTAAGAAGAAAAGAGTCAAAACCACCACGACTACCACGACTACACGAAAGCCACACTGCCAGAGTGACGTCGTCGACGCCGCCGCGCCCCAGTGGGCAGGGTGGACTTACTACGAAAGCGTCGAAGGAGCTCAGTGGAAGTGAACAGCTGACGAAGTAGCTGCAAAAGATGCTTCACTAAGGAAACTTAATACTTTTTTTTAATTAACCACAACAATAATAAAAACAACAACAATAATAATAATAATAATAACATTAATAATAACAATAATAATAGCAATAACCTATAAAAAATTTGATCACCATTATTTGGAGTCACAAAGTATTTTTGAAAATTTGAAGCAATGCACAAAAAGTTTCCCGTGTGGTTCATTAAACATCTAAGGATTGACTTCACCAGTCCACTAAGATGTTATATTCCGTTGTAGAATTCAGACGACGCAGTTTACTTTCTGAATGTTTAAAAGTAAAACACGAAACTTGTTAACACTTTAACTCAACCATGGAAGCTACCTAGGATTTCTTCCATTTTCCATCTTCGAATCGCCTCGTTCAACACAAATCGCTCGAGTGTAGTACGTGTTCACATTTTAAGATATTTATTACACATCAACAAATCCTACTAGGCAAGAGTAATTTATTATCTAACTAATTCATTTCTTTCGAGTTAATTTACGCTTTGATTTTGAAATTTCACGATCGCTTTCTTCATCTTCATCATCGTCATCTGATTCACCACTGTCTTCTGAAACCTCACCATCACCATCAACATCTGAATCTTCATCATCATCATCATCTGAACCTTCACCTTCACTATCTGAATCCTTATCATCTCCATTTGAATCTTCATCATCATCAGAAACATCTTCATCATCATCATCATCAGAAACATCTTCTTCATCATCATCATCATCATTCGAATTTTCTTCCACCATCGTCTCCTCGTCTTCGCTATTTCCATTTTTATTTTTCTCTTCATAATTCTTTTTCTTTATTTTGATCTTTTCTTTCAATTTTTTCTAAAAAAACAAAAAAAAAATAATTAAAAATAAAAAACAAATAAAAATAAGAAAAATTATAAATGGAAAAAAACAAACCCTTGTCACTCTCTCTTTGTCAAGTACTTTGTCCTCGGTATCGTGTGACCTGAGCTTGGCTTCAAACTCTTCTAGGTTCAAGCTCTTTGAAGCTTTACTCTGTAAAATTTAAATTTGTACGATCGATTGAAAATTACATTGTAAAAAAACCGAAAACTAATGTTTCAGACTATTAAACATGTCCAAATCCTGGCAGAATAGCCAATTTGGCACCAAGTTTCAGCTAGCCTCGGCTCAGTCCGGTAAGTCACAAATGGTAGACTGACTCTACTGGACCTCAAAGTGGAGGACACGATCGAAAATGTCCCACCTCATGGCTCCACAAACTGCCCGATCATTTCTAATTAAAAAAATCTGCAAACATACGCTCTCGTTGTCCTCCCACAGATTCTTCATCTTCAGCCATTTGTCTGACGGAACCTTCTCTCCGTCTCCCTGAACAGGAAATAACGACGTTAATAGGAATTCACGAGCTATTATATTCTAAGCATTATCGTCTTTGTATTTATACAACTAGCTACTATTAACTAACCGTAACTTTAGGTGCATTCTTCTTCTTCTTCTTTACAGGCATGCTCTCTTCTTCCTCCTCATCCTCATCATCATCATCATCATCACTTCGTTTTCGTTTATTAGGTTTCTTTTCGGTGTTCTTGTCTTGAACGACATTTTTATCTTGGACGACATTCTTCTGCTGGACAACATTCTTGTCTTGGGCGGCCTTTTCGCATTTCGTAATGTAGCGAACGCGCGGCTGGCCGATCAAACCGAGGGAGCTGAAAAATTGACCAGGTGATGAAACGCTCGTTAACCTTTATAATACGACACGCTTGCAAACGAGTCACTCGAAAGTTTAAATGAACCAATCGCACTAACCCAGCGAGGGCCACCTGGTCGATCGCTTTAACGTCAAAAACTTCTTTATTCTTCATCATGTAGACGCTTTTCAGGTACGTCGAAAACGCCTACATTTTAAATTATCATAAAGCGTACTTATCTTTATTATAAATTAATATATATATATATATATATATATATATATATATATATATATATATATATATATATATATATATATATATATATATATATATATATATATATATATATATCACAATTATGATTTAAAATAAGAAATTATTGTATTTTGACATAGACTAAAATGAGTCAATCATATCATATTCATTCGGGAAACCAGCACTATAAGATCAACAAACGTGGAAATGGCCAGAAAATTAAATAAACATTTGACTGACATTTGCGCAAGGCAAGAGCAGCAAATGAGACGCTCACGCCGGCATCGCGATTTAAATTAAAGTTCAATTAAGTCGTGTGTCAGCTAACTAACTAACTAATTATTATACACACAACTGACTCGTATAATGTCTTGAACGACTTACAAATAACTCGATCACCTACCCTCTGGGCGTATTCTTTCAGCGTCGTGTCACTGGCGCACAGCCTCTTCATTTCTGCGTTGATATCTCTCAGCATGCTCGGATGTGGGCTTAAATAGAAGAAGAAAGTTTATAAAGAATAGTTTATATATATATATATATATGCCTAACCATATGGGATACTTGGTAGTACCCAAGTTTTTTTTTACCATAAGGTCCTGTTTGTTGGGTACATTTTTGCAAAGTTTACCAAATTTAAAAAAAATTGGTTTAGGTGTTGAAATTTGATGCCAACAGATATTTACATAAATAAATAAACAAACAAACAAATAAATGAATGAATAAATAAATAAATAAATAAATACAAGTGTTCATTTCTATATATATTAGATATAACAATAAAACGAAAACGACTAACTCTCTTCGGGTCAACGAAATACTTTTCGACTCCAGCTGCTTCAGCATGGCCTTCTCCTCGGACGGCAGGAGAAACAGCAAAGCCATCCCGTCATCCTCGTACCTGTTGAAATCGAAAGTTCGGAATTAATTTTTAAATTTTCTAAATCTCTAATCAAATGATAATCTCTTCAGTTTTAGAAATTTTGTAACACATGACATCATCGATTTTACCATATATAACTAAAACCATTTTAACTAAAATAGTTGAATAAAAGCAAAGTTCTATTAAATAACTGAAATTATATAACATGATATTAGGTTTAAGGTTTAATTCATTTCTAAGCAAATACACCGATACTGCATACAATTTTTGGTCATCGAAAAATTTTTTATAAATACAACATTCGAAACATCGGCTTTTTTTAATACATAAAAATTACGGCATAACGATAATTTATAATATCTTTCACCTGGCCGTCCTTCCGGCTCTGTGTATGTACGTGTCAACGTCCTGGGGGCAGTCGTACTGGACGACCCAGTCGATTTTCTGAAAATCTACAAACGGGAATCGACGAAAAGTTAAAGTTTTTTATTTCAATGAAATTTTTTTTATTAAATCATCTTTCTTTAAAAAATCCTTTTTTGTTTTTTTTAAATTTTAATTAAATTGTTTTTTATTAAATCAACTTTTTTTAAAGTCATAAAAAACACACACAAAATAATAAATAAACAAATCTATAATAAAATACAATACGATTCAAACGGACAATATGCTTTTTTTTATTTTAATTGAATTGTTTTTATTAAATCAACTTTTTATAAAGTAATAAAAAAACACATACAAAAAAATAATAAATAATCAAATCTATAATAAAAGACAATATGGCGGAACACTCACCCAGACCCCGCGAGCTCAGATCGGTGGTAAACATGACGGCGTAATCTCTCTTGTTGAAGGCGTCGTGCATGTCGAACCTCTTCGTCTGCCTCATGGCTCCGTGCAGCGCCAGTACGGAGAGGCCCGGGCGCAGCTTGCTGAACATCTCGTACATGAATCTCACCTGCGACAGGTAAATTAATCAAAACGTATAGTAATCACATTGTACCCGTGATTTCAGACGAGATTTGACTGAAAACATGTCATCATCATCATCATCATTTATTTTTCAAACGTCCCTATTCCACGCTATGCTAGGGTTGGACATTTTTCCATATCAGGCTCCTCCACAAGTCACAATCCAGGGCAGACTGTCGCTTCAGGCCGAGCTCATAAATTCTTCCTCAAGCCCATAGCTAACTTTTCACTTCCGTCTAGGCCCAGAAAAGGAAGCGCTGACCTTGTAGACCTTGTTTGACCCGGCGACGTCCGAGCCGGCATGAAATTCTTTGTTTTGTTACCCATATGGAATTTGGAGCAAAGTTTTACCCGGATGCCCTTCCTGCGAACCTCCCTTTAGTCGCCTTTTACGACACGCATAGGAGGATACACGGTGGTTCTATTCTATCGGCCCGAACCACAAAGCATAAATATATATATTAAACCAACCTGTTTACAAGTGCTCATGAACACAATTATCTTCTGCCTCAAATTCTCCTTTATAAACGACCACAGCAGGTTCACTTTTTCTTCACTTTTACAAACTAAATAGATCTGTTTTTTTTTTGTGGAAAATAATTCAAAACATTAAAATGTATTATAAATATAGTCGTTAGAAATTAATATATTAAATATATTAGTAATACTTATTACTAGTGAATTATAAAACTTGTTACATAAATATTCACTACACCAGTCTGTATTCTATGAACACATTAGTAATAACAATTTTTTATTATAATAATAATAACAATAATAATATGAATCCAGATGTGCACAATAGGACAAAGACTTTAGTAATTTGATCATGAATCATTTGCAAGTATTTGACTGTCTTGAATTAAACTTTAAAATACTTTAGATGAACTAAATTTCTAGATGAATTTCACTTTCTATAGATATTTTAAGAATCTTCGAAAATAAGACAATCACAACAAGAATATATATATATATATATAAATATATATATATATATATATATATATATATATATATATATATGTATGTATGTATATAAACTAATGAATTTGCATTTCTTGCTATTTAAAAAAAAACACTTGAAGAATCTATTTCTTACTTGTTCCAGTTTAGACGGCATGTTCGCCGTATCCGATTTTTCCGAAACCATTTCCGACACGACCGTGATCTCCTTCAGGTTCAGTCTTTTCAGATCGTTCGCAGACCTACAGCGACAAATAGAAAAAAATAAAACGTAAGATCAGGCGTCACTCGGAAGACGTGGCTACAAAGAAAACCAGATGTCGCTAAAACACTCTGAATAATACTGTTATATGTTCGCAAGGTCGGTCATGCCCGAAAGAGGCACGTTAAAGCAAAAATGAGGATAACAAATATACAAAGTCCACAAATAAATAAAATAACGTATTTATCGTAAATCGACGCCCGTGAATTTACTTGCCTGGTTTGCGTGGCCGAGTACAGAAGGACTTGTTTTTCTTCGGGAAGAGATTCGAGGATCTGGTTCACTTCTTTCTTGAAACCCATGTCCAGCATTCTGTCTGCTTCGTCCAACACTGCAGGAATCAATAAATCGTTTAAATATCTTTATACACGTTTGACGGACTCGTTTCCGCAGGGATTAAAAGCGAATTGAAATTTAAATGAAGTTGATGCTAACCAATTTCTTCCTCTATTTAAATTTTATTTTACAAGGCTAAAATCGAGTTGAAAACACAAAAAATGCAAACATATTATACATAATTCATACATGTAACCAATATCTGTACGTGACATATAATTCGTTCACATACCCAATATCTGCATATGATATATAAGCCATATATGAATCTACCTAATATCTGCACATGATACTTAATCCAAACACGTACCAAATACCTGCATATGATACTTAATCAGTACACGTACCTAATACCTGCATATGATACTTAATCCGTACACGTACCAAATACCTGCATATGATACTTAATCAGAACACGTACCTAATATCTGCAAATTGTCGAGAACGAATCCAACGGTATTTCCCATGTGGTCGATGAGTCTCCCGGGTGTACAGATGATGATGTTCGTGTTGCATATGTGCATACTCTCTTGTTTCATGTCCTGTGAAATTTAAATGAAAACAACGTATAAATTTCGTAACAGAGTTTACGAATGGCCACGCGATGAACAACTTGCACGCGCTTGTGTCGAAATGTATTTTTTTTTAAATTTCACAGCGGTCCACAAACCAGTAACTCGATAATCGCAGAAAAAAAAATTAAAAAAGTCAAAAAATCCACTAATTTTGTTGATCAATTGAAAGAATAATTTTAAAAATTCTAAAATAAATATAATAACAATTTTTACAAGCAAACAAAACAGAAATTATTATTATTATTATTACGAAACATATATTTATATATTGTAAACATACCATCTCCAATATCTCCTATAGTATTACGAAACATATATTTTTATATCATCATTATCATCATCATCAACTTATATAAAAATATACAATCTCCTCTATGCCTTATATTAATATATTTTAATACAAAACACTACACACTTATATAACAAAAAACACACCATCTCGCATATGTCCTATACTATTGCGAAACATACATACTACATACGTATATAACAAAAAACCATACCATCTCTCCTATGACAAGACCGGCCGAAAAACTGTGGGATTTTCCTACACTGTTGAAGACCTCGAAAATCTGCAGTGCCAGTTCTCTCGTCGGGGTCACGATCAGGGCCCCGGGTCCATCCGACGGGCTCCATTTCAGCCTGTACAGTTTTTCTAGAACCTTCACCGACGTAAGATTAGTTTTAATTTAAAAATCTCCAAGCTTTTGCGGACGATAACTTACTATTTGTCGCTGACAAAAACGAATTTTGATACGACTTTGAAATAAGTAATGATAACAACAACTAAATAAATAAATAAACATTTATAACACATTAATTTCAAACTAATAAATATTCTAAAAAGTCATTTTATAAGCAAAATAATGAAAGTCTAAAAAAAAAATGCTTGGCAAACCGGAATAACAAATGCCAATGTTTTCCCCGAGCCAGTTTTGGCGGCTCCCAAAATATTTTTGCCCCTGAGAGACAGAGGAAGAGACAGCTTCTGTATTAATGTTGGCTTCTTGTACTGGTTATTGTGCAAGCCTAGGAAATGTTAATTATTATATCCGAGTCAAAAAATCAATCGTGGTGGATTTCTTTTAAAAAAACACTTAATTGCAAAATAACGATTTTAAAAATGTTTGTAAAGAAACTTACCTTCCAACGTCTTTTTTGTTAGTGGATAATCTTCAAATAGCTCAGCCTTGTCCGGTTTGAACTGCAGAATAATTTCAATTTTAAGCAAACAAAGCCACTTTAATACTATAACATTCAATGTACATCTCCAGTTATAAAATAGCATACAACGTTTCAAAAGTGTGAGTCAGTACATATACTATAGTCAATACAATCAATACCCATCTCGATACATTGGTTTATTTAGTTGATGTTTACATTTTAACTAAAAGTTTTAGGACACTCTAACTAGGTCAGATTGTCTAAAAATTGAGTCTTTATTGCTCAAATAAATTTAGGTCAGAGCAATAGCAGAAATGGCTAGTGACAGCACAACATTATATATAACCTCTGCAGCCAAATTTTCCAACTCACTAATTCACCAGCTTCATAGCAATACATATCAGGTTGAATATGTTGGGAAAATGAGCAATAGTCATGTTACAAACTTTTCCAATCAATTTATTAGAGGAAGAGTGCTTAACAGTGAAAATACAAAAAAGATTGAGTTGTTATGTAACCTTGTTTATTAGCCATTTGAAGTAAAAGATAGATAATGCTTAATTATAAAAACAGTCAACCCACTGTTTGAAACTTTCAGAAGACATTAATTAATTAATGTAATATTTGAATTTGTAGTGCTCCTCTGCACCATAATAGCTAAAGCTCTAATATAATTATAACCAAATAATTTAAATAGAGAATTTAGTGAAAAACGTGTTTTATTGTTTGTTTTTTCATTTTATCACCAATCACCACCTGGTCCTGTTATCCTTACTTTTTCAAACTTTCTATTTAGTTCTGCGATTTCTTCGTTAAATAACTGTGAAGATTTTTTCTTGGCTGGATGCTTAAATTTTTCTTTTCGCTGAAATTTTTGTCCACCCATTTTTACGGCACAGAATTAAGCTCCCACACTTTTTTCAGAAAACCATTTTAGAAAACAAAACACAACATAGACAAAGATTAGAAAAACCATAGACATGGCAACAATATTTATGAGTGTGTCTTTATCAGACATTTTTTAAAATTATTGCTAAACTAATGTTTCAAGACGTTTTTTATGTTTTTTTTTAGTAAAAATACGTTTTTTTAAAACTCTTAGATTATTTATTCCACAAATATCGATAGCTTAAAAATTAAGATTTAAAGTTCTTCAATTATCTGTGTGAGAAGCAGTAAGAGGATGAAACGAGTCAAATAACCCTCAGTAAATTGTAAAACCAAATATTTCTCATTAGTTGTTAGAGTTTTTGATAGACTTATTACATTAGGCTCAATAGCCAATAAAGTATACCAAGACCATTAACCTCTTATAGAAACCAATATAAGGAGAATGAGAATTAATAGCAATTACCAATATATTAAATGATAAGTAATTATCTTAATTATTAAACTCAATATTATTGGCTCATCAATTTTAAATATAATTGAAACTCAAATGTTCGATTTTCCACTTCCATGTATACCTTATCGATTTTGGCTGCCACCAAGCACTAACCTATCCCTGAGCAAAACTTATTAATCTAGATTCTTTAGTATGCTGGGCTTAATAGGCATTTCATTAAGACTACAGAAATATAAGAGCGGTGAACGGAGCGTTACGTTATGCTTTATAAATAACTAAATAAACGATTTTTAGGGACATAATAGTTAAGAAAATTATACGACTGAACTTGTTATAAAAATCTCTATCTGACGGTATAGTTTTTTGTCTGTTTTAGTAAATATTTGTAGCGTTATTAGTAAAAAATACAAATTCAATTTTGTTGTTGTGAGCCACTCCTTCGAGTCGAATTGGCGATATTAGTGAAGAACACGAATTCAGTATTGTTGTTGTGAGTCACTCTTTCGAGTCGAATTAGCTCAGATAATGTCTCGCAAGCCACCAAAGCATGAGGAAATCATGGATTTGTTAACAGAAAATAAAACCATCGAGTCATTGGCAGATAAAATTAAAGGTAAGATACTACCTGATCTGGAGTCGAGCATCAGAGAGATGTTGAAGGAATCAATGATGGAGCTGGTAACAAAGACCCTTCAGAATGAGATCAAACCTATTGTTGACAGGCTCAAATTCCTAACAGAGGAGAATCGTACCCTACAACTCAAAGTCGATCAATTGGAGACCCAGATGAGGAGCGGCAATCTTGTGTTCCACGGTGTACCCGAGTCATCTTACGCAGAAGCAGCCTCTGTTGCCAGTAAGGATGGGGGAGGTCAAAGGCCATCTTCACGGCAAGATACGGTGAAGGCTGTGATAGAATGTTGTCAGAAAAAGTTGGACCTCGAAATTTCAGAGCGTGACATCACTGCTGGATTTCGCGTACCGGGTCCAAAGAACGCGCCTCGGCCAATTGTTGTTACATTCGCCTCCAGGCTTGTCAGAGATAGGATCTATGAATTAAGGAGATTACTACGAAAACAAGACACTGCGCAAAAAGTTTATATAAACGAACACCTAACAAAAAAAAATGCCGACATCTTTTCAAAGGGTAGAAAACTTCTTAAAGAAAAGAGAATTGCTTCCATCTGGACCTGGAATGGTGCGGTCTTTGTCAGGCGGGCTGAGTCTGACAGGCCCACCCGAGTTCTAAGTCTGGAGGAGGTTGAAAACTTTTGATTTCATCCAATGGATTCTGTTGTTAAAGAAGAGATTTGTTTTGGTTTTGAGAGGTCTGAAGATAATTCTTCTTTATTTGATTCTGGTATTGATCCGGATGACAATTTATTTCGTTCAATGTATGAAGACACCAGCATTTATGTTTCTCCAAAAGATTTAAATGACCTGACCAATCAACTGCCTCGTGAATTTTTCTCTTTCCTTCACGTTAATTGCAGGAGTATGAAAAACAAATTAGACGATTTAACGATACTACTTCGCCAAAGTCGAGCTCGAATTTTGGCGGTCACAGAAACTTGGTTGGATGAAAATTCGTCTAAAGGCATAGAAATACCGGGTTTCCACTTCGTGTTCCAAAATCGAGACATGAAAAGAGGTGGTGGAGTTGGATTTTTTATTGATGAGCGGATCAAGTATTCAACAGTTGATGCTTCACTCTGGAACAGCAGTGTTACTTCATTCGAGCTTCTTCTAATCTCAATGGATTGTCAAAAAACTGGAAATTTCTTAGTGGGTGTTATTTATCGTCCCCCGGACACAAATTTACACAGTTTCAACATAGAATTCAGCAATTTGTTAAATTGTCTCGTCAAAAGAAATATGAATATTCTTTTAATGGGCGACTTCAATATTGATTTTCTCAGTAGAGAACAGAGCTCGTCTATGGCTGATTTTTTCAATTTACTGGCTTCTTACAGCCTTCTTCCGGCATTTACGGCGCCTACCAGGATAACTTCTAAAACTGCTTCTGCAATTGATAACATGTTTACAAACTACCCCTTACAACATTCTATTGCTAGGATTGTGATTGATGATATCTCTGATCATCTTCCGATTTTTTTGTCAACTGATCTCGCACCTCGCACCAATACTGAAAGAGATCAGATTTCATTTAGAAGGCTGACCAGCCTGAGACAGAAAGAGATGTTTGAACAGATGTTGGGTGAGATGGACTGGTCTGGGGTGATTGGGATGGCCGATGGTGGTGATGCGTCCTCTGCTTACTCATTATTCATTAATAAGTATCTCGAAATATATAACAAGTGTTTTCCACTGGTTAAATACACTCGTGGTCCTGCTAGATTTGATAAGGATTGGATGACGCCAAATCTCATGAAGTGCTGCAAAAAGAAAAATGCCTTATATAAAAAATACCTCAAGAGCCCGACAGTGGCCAATAAAGAAAAATTCACTGTGTACCGTAATCGCTTCAAATCAATGAAAATTGCGACAATCAAAGAATTCTATTCAAAAAAATTCAATTTATGTCAAAACAATGCTAAAGAAACATGGAAAATCATTGGGAGCCTAATGGGCAAGCGATCTTCTGTGGAGCAGTGCAGGACTTTTGATGCGGGTGACGGGAGTTATTTGACCTCTCCTACAGAAATTGTTGACTCGTTTAATAATCATTTCTCCAGCATTGGCACAGATCTCGCAAAAAATATATTAATTCCTAATGAAACATTTGATGAATATCTTGGTAATCCCGTGGTCCATTCTTTCGATGCTGTACCTACAACACCGGACGAGATCATTGAAATATCGACACGATTAAAAATCTCACACAGCAGTGGAATCGACGGAATTGACCCGTGTATTGCAAGATGCTCTGTTCCACGGATAGCCCATATTCTTTCCTGCATAATAAACTGCTCTTTTTCTTCAGGGGTGTTTCCTGATCAGTTAAAGTCGGCAAAAGTAATTCCCCTTCACAAATCTGGCAAAAAAGATACCATTTCCAATTATCGGCCAATATCTATTTTATGTTTCTTCTCAAAGTTTTTTGAAAAAGCTATGCACTCCAGGCTCTATGGATTTCTTGCCAGATTTTCCATCATTACCAGGAGTCAGTTCGGCTTTAGAAAAAATCACTCTACCTACATGCCGCTCGTTCTGTTGCACTCGAGGGTTGCGGAGGCTATGGATCGAGGAGACTACATCATCGGCGTGTTTCTGGATCTGGCCAAGGCTTTTGATACAGTGAATCACAAAGTCTTGCTAAAAAAACTTGAACACTATGGGGTCCGAGGGATTCCATTAATGTGGTTTGAAGATTATTTGAGCGGTAGAACTCAACAGGTACACTACAACGAAGTTACTTCATCAACGCGGCGGGTAACTTGTGGCGTGCCTCAGGGGTCGGTGCTAGGCCCTCTCTTATTTCTTGTCTACATTAATGATTTGTGCACTGTTTCGCATCGTCTCGAATTTGTCTTGTTCGCCGATGATACCAACCTTTTTGCTTCTGGTGAAAACCTAAAAGATTTATATGATGTTACTAATCATGAACTACTTTCCGTTTATAAATGGTTTTGTGCGAATAAACTTTCTTTAAATATAAGTAAAACCAACTATATTCTATTCCACCATAGAAATAAATTAATTTGTTCTGATTATCAACTTCTTATTGACGATAAACCTATTGCGCGAGTTTCCTCGTGTAAATTTCTTGGAATGTTGCTTGATGAGCACCTCTCACTGATTGACCATATTAGTTACGTCACCTCTAAAGTTGCAAAAAATTGTGGAATTCTATCTCGCGTGAGTCGATTTGTGGATAAAAATATTTCTATGATGTTGTATTACGCTCTCGTTTACCCTTACTTGTCCTATTGTAATATTGTTTGGGCTTCAAATTATCCTACACGTCTAAAGTCTCTCCACATCTTACAGAAAAGAATCATCCGAATATTATTTAACTTGCCCTTTACATCATCTTGTAAAATGAAAATGATCGAGAACAACCTACTGAATGTATATCAAATTAATTTTTTTCTTGTTAGTATTTTCATGTACAAATATGACAACCATATGTTACCGTCGTCATTTGATAACCTTTTCACAAAATCGTCTCATGTACATTCTCATGATGTGCGTTCTTTGCATTGCTTTCGGTCCGATTTTGCTCGAACAACTCTCAAAACATTCTCCATAAAGTGTTATGGTCCGCGGTTGTATTCAAGTATTCCAATAACAATATCCTCATTGAAAAGCATTTCGCTATTTAAAAAATCGTTGAAATCTTACATATTACAGCTAGATTCATAATTTCAATATCTATATACTTATGTTAACTTCGATACAGATATGTTAACTTATATATACTTATGTTTACTCCTATACACTTATGTTAACTTTTATTTCTCTGTCTCGGTTCGTATCTGAATTTTCGTTTATAGGTCGTCCAGTTAGCGGGAAGTAATTCCCTTTGGATGAACCTTTTGAGCACTTGATTTTTTTTCCTTATTTATAACTTCACTGTTGTTTTCTTTCGTGCTCAATAAATGTTCAAAAAAAAAAAAAAAAAAATGTATGGAATGGTGATAACTGGCAGAGTGCACAAGTACTGACTGGTACACTAGACTTATGCACTTACAAATTATTCAAAAAATTGCACAAATTAATTACTGCTAATTATATTATCGGTAATGTTTAAAAAAAAACAACATGAGTTACGATATTTCCAATATATCAATAAAATCTCTCACAAGAGTGATTAACATAAAAACGAAAACATAAATATGTAACAGTCGTCGTTGGTCCATCGTTCGAGATGCGTGTTAAAATGACCTTAGTCTCACAGTAAACAAAATTCACAACCAATAAGTAAGAGCAGCAGTAACAATATAGGTCATCATGAGATTCAATAAACGATAGGAACGTTTCCTAAATCAGCCAATCGTCCGAAAACATTAAGGCATTGAGCAATGTTATAGGAAGCTCCCTTGAACATAATATCAAAACGCTGTTGTAGCAGTTCCAGCAGAGATATGTTTGAATAAGAAGAAAAAAACAGATAAGAAAATATCGAACACGTCAGGGTGTTTTAAAAAACCCCGATTAGATGATATGATGGTATGTAACAGTCCACTACACTGACCAGATGTGACGCAATAATCCCTGAATCGATCTCTCGGTGTATAGAATAAATAAGACAAGAAACGATAGAAGCATAACTAGTATCACAAACAGCTGACTTGAGCATACACAACACGCACATACACAACACGCACATACACAACACGCACATACACAACACACACACACACAGAGAGAAAAAATACTGAAGAACCACGACAAGTATAAAAAAAAAATCGTAATAATAAATAAATGTACAGCGGGACAAAGTCGTTGAGACAAAAGAAGGTAGGCAGTTTTCACTTGTTTAAGGCACCACAAAGCTTTTTCGTCTTCGACACGATATCGGAGAGTTCAGACTGAAAATTAAACAAATTTAGTTGTGTTGAATGTTTTTTTTTTAAAAGAAACAACATTTTAAATAATATTTAAAAAAGTTTTTGAAAATTTTCGAAAAATGCCGGTCGGCATTTCTTTATGAAAAAATATTAAGCGACGTCAAATTACATATAACTTCACAACGACATTCCAGAACGAACCTGATTGAAAAACAACACGAGCTCAAAACCGGTCAAAACTTTCCTCTTCAGAAACTTCTTGGCGGCACACTCGAGGCAGTAGACCTCGTCTGCCTGAGTGTCCTTCACCTTCGAAAATTAATTTTACAATCAAAAGAATAAAATGTTTAAAAAAAAAAAACATCTTCTCAACATGAGTGTCCTTCGCCTTCAAAAATTAATTTTAAAATCGTAAAAATAAAAAGTTTAAAAAAACCATCTTCTCAACATACTACTCACCATTGAGAAGAAGCAAAAGTTCTTCGTAATGTGGCACGTCCACATCTTGTGATTGTTGACCTTGAGTAGCCAGACGTCTGACCCCGCATCTTCGCCGCTGTTCGACCTCTCCATTCTTCTTTTCACCCCGAGCTCCGTCAAGGCCTTCCTCAGCTTCAGTTCTCTCGATCTGTCAGTCGAAAAACACGAGTTGAAAAAAATCCCGGCAAATCTTAAATTTTACGGAACCATAACGATATAATTGTCTCAAACAACCACCCCCCCTCCACCCCCTGGTGTTAAACTTACATGGCCTGCTCGAATATACTAGAAGCTTGAGTAATCTGCTTGATTGAGAAATGGCGCATCCCATCAGAATGTAGCTGATGCTGGTAGCACTCGGTTGAAAGTATCATCATCAGCAACTTCTCAAACGAAAACATCGGCTCAAAACAACTTTTCTGCAGGCTCTGAAAAGAAAAAAAGTTGTTTTTTTTATTAAACCCTCCTCACATCTTGATCATAGCCTTTTTAACACACCTGGACTCTACAACTAACTTTGACAGTACACACATACATACTCAAACAGACAAACACACATTAGCACACATACACATACTAACACACATACACACTCCAACACACACACACACACACACACACACACACACACACACACACACACACACACACACACACACACACACACACACACATATATATATATATATATATACATACACTCAAACACATATACATACCAACACACATGCATATTTAACAAAACCTACACTCGCTGCTTTTGCAGACAGGATGAGCCAATCGGACGTGAGGAAGTGGATGTGCTCGGATATGCTGTAGCCGCAGCTGACGGAGGAGAAGAAAGTTCGAGGAGGGATGACCACGAGTTGACCCGGCTGTTGAACGGCTCTGTGCACCGGAACTTCGTGCTCCATCAATTTCTCTGGCGGAAGCTGAAACGCACAGAAGATAAAAAAAACTTGCGTTTAATGTTTTTAAAGTGCAAATATTTGAAAACTACATTCAATAGTAGCAGTTCCCTGCGCTGCTGGGGTATTAATTGATATACGAAGTAGCGCCCTAACGTTATACATTTACATTTACAATATATGTTCTTTAAGTCTTGAATGAATGAATGAATGTATTTATATAGCACCAGATAAGTCAGAGGCGCTTACGAAGGTTCCTTTGGAATCGGAAACTTCGAAGAACACGCTATTTACATAGACATGAGTTAACCCTAGATAACGCTGAGTTGACGTGAGCACATGTGAGTTAGTTTCTTGCTCAAGGAAATTACGTGCCTGGACCGGGAATCGAACCCGGGCCCTACGACTCTCAAAGCCGGTATCTATACCACTAGACCAACACGTCCCACACAGTAGTTTTTTTTAAATAACTTACGACACACAACTGCCAAAAATGTCCACAGTTATAAAAGCATTTCAAGAATCTGGTGGTTTGAAGCAGCTATAAAGGCCTGATAAAGAATTTCAGGAAGGCGATGGTTTGAAGCCACCAACGACCATTAGCAACCCTCTAGAAAAGAGTCATCGATTGAGGCTTAAACCAATCACTGAGCCACAGAAAACAGTTCTGACATCGAGGCTGGCATTCAGACACGGATGAACAACGGAGCGAAGATGAAAAAAAAAAAAAAACGAATGCGCTCAAACCATGACGACGTTCGGAGGTAGCCAATAAGACGAGGCGCAATCGATGAGGTTCGGTGCGAGTTTTTTCAAGGCGTTCTTCAACTTTTCTTCATCACCGGCTTTAACGAAATACCTGCAGAATATTTATAAAAAAAAGTAAGTAAGCAGTCTGGTAGCCTAATCGTCTGGCCGTTAATCAGTGTCGTCTGCTGCATCGATTTGCGACCTTCCATGTGGCTACAACAGGATTAATGCTACTTTGAAAAATATCAACCAACTTGAATTCTTTAGATGAACTATTTTGATCATAAATATAATCAGCAAGCTTAATAAATGACCAAAGCAATGAGACTTAGTAGAAATTCAATTATTGATATTATTATTATGTTATTATTATTATTATTATTATTATTATTATTATTATTAGTAGTAGTAGTAGTAGTAGTAGTAGTATCATCAATCACACATCTCTAATAAACAAGTAACAATGAAAATAAATCATTTAGAAGGAACCGAACAACGAGGTACGACTACCAACCACACGATGTCGGCTCCGGTGTGGTTGTAGGATAACGATCCTCTGAAGTGCCTGTCTCTCGTCCAGCACCTGGTCGAAAACATCATCTCAACTTCTAACCTGCCGTTCAGGACGTCTGCGATACGTTTAAAAGCCAACCGGACGTAAACACAAGTGGTAAACGTAAACTGTAAACATGCCAACCGGACGTAAACACAAGTGGTAAACGTAAACTGTAAACATGCCAAACAGACGTAAACACAAGTGGTAAACGTAAACTGTAAACATGCCAAACAGACGTAAACACAAGTGGTAAACATAAACTGTAAACATGCCAAGCAGATGTAAACACAAGTGGTAAACGTAAAAAAAAAACCGCCAACCTTCGTCAATAAACATCGGACATGAAAAACTGTCGCAGCATCTCATATGAGACACCAAGTTCAACCTGGAATTACACAAAACAGCTCGGTGAATGATTGGTTCAACCAGAGTCACTTCATGACTCACCATTTGACTTATGGCACAAATGCATAGCTACCTGACTCACTTATGGCACAAATGCATAGCTACCTGACTCACTGCATGGCTGCATAGCTACTTAACTCACTGCTTGGCAGCATAGCTACCTGACTTAATACATGGCTGCATAGCTACCTGATTCACTGCAAAGCTGCATATCTAGCTGACTTACTGCTCGACGTGTACGAACCTGTTTTTGGCCGATGACCTCCTGCGGGTTGTGGACAGATCCGACGGTCTGATGAATCCAGTGTGTACCGTAACGTGCAAGTTGGACTCCCTCACAATACTCCAATAAGTCGACTGGGAAGAATTTAAGTTCGCATTAACATTTAGGAATAGAAATTCCAACTCGACAAGAAAATAAAACTATATCAATAATATTTGAAAGAAGACGTTAGTCAATTATAGAATTAACTTTATAAAAGAACTCACACAATTTACGTGATACTATTTAAAAGGAGATGAATCCACAATTACACAATAACATTTAAAAGAATGCAAATCCTCCGATCGAAATGAAAAGAAACACAAAAATTACCATTATCTGGAGAGACGAAGCTTCTTCCAGGTCGAACATGGAAGCGATATTCCGGGCGACGTCGTACAGCTCGCTCAGAGTCCTGCATCGTCCCTGCGCCAGTGAAGAATTTGTTGACGGAATCAATTCTAATTACTCATTCATCCATCATCAAATCATTGCATTTTTGTCACCGAAAGGAAATTCAAACATGAAGCTACTAGAGGGTGACTCGAGGATAAGTTTCTGTGCCCCATCCCTCCCTAAAATTTGCATCCCCATCCCCTCCACCATCCAGCACAGCTTAAAAAAAAATTTCCCTCGCTTCCCTATAACTTAAAACTTACAATAAACATATGATAAAATAATTTACTTTAAAACATAACTTATACTTAATTTCACAACCACACTAACTGCTAAGTATGTAGTGAGAATGCATAAAAAGAGAAATTTTTATGATATATCGAGGATTTATATTTTTTCTTCAATTTATTCCAATATTTTAAAAATGAATTGAATGTTTTTATTCTCAATTAAATGATTGAAAGCTCTTATATAAATCATCAAAATGTATAAAAATCCAGCAAATCAAAACAATAAATTTTTTAAATAATAAACTACATTTATGAAATAAATAAATTTATGAAATAAGTAATTTTATGAAATAGGTACATTTATGAAATAAGTACATTTATGAAATAAGTACATTTATAAAATAAATAAATTTATGAAATAAGTACATTTATGAAATAAATAAATTTATGAAACAAATAAATTTATGAACTAAATAAATTTGTGAAATAAATACATTCATGAAATAAATAAATGAATGAAAAAAATAAATTTATGAAATAAATAAATACGAAATACAACGAGAGAACGTATTAATCGATACCTTCGATACGCAAAGGTCGTCGCAATTCTCTGTGTCTTTGCTGCTCAGGACTTTTCTCTCCAGCTTCGACTTGTCTTTGTCGGACAGCGTGTCGTAGGAAAGCAGGTATCGACAGTACACCTCATAGAGTCGAGATATCTTGTCCCTGGCCTGAAGGTGAGATAGAGATTCTAATTAGGAAGTCATAAAACAGACTGCTTCTAATTACAAATCCTATCTGTGATATCCCTACAAGCGTGCAGTTGGTGTAATATTGTGAAATATTATAAATAATTAGTTTTCTTTTATATGTATCTTTGCATTGGACTAGTATTTTTATCGTGGCTTTTATACTTCGTTCTCTTTCTTTTTGCTGTTCTCGTATTCGCTTTGTGCTTGCAGGTTTTCAGCATTGTTTGCGTATCGTTTGTCAGAGGACTTTGTCTAATTAAATAAACTCAAAATACGACGGTTGGTATGAAACAACTGTAGTTACAATGCAAACATGAACAACCGGTTTTTAAATACTATTTCTTAAATACTATTTCTTATATTAGCCACAGAATCTTTCCTCGCAAGGAAAGTAATAGACCAGTTCCACAGAGCCAAGTGCTGCTAAAGTCAGCCAATAAATGTCCCGCTTTGAAAGCATTATTTACCTCATCGTCAGACTGTGTTTATTGCAGAATCGATGCATATATCAATTTGGACCGTTCTCGATTAACAACATCTTAAACATTTAAGACATTTGCCTTACCAAAGAGAAAGATCATCTCAAAGTAAAAAAAAGATGACTAAATGATGATTAGTACGACTAAAATATCGCTTACAAAACAAAAAATAAACGATTTTCGAATGATAAAAAATGAAATGAAGAATAATCATTTTTCCGTACAATAAACAACAAAAATCACTTACCACTTTCGGAACCTTCATGGACCTGATGACGTCCGGCCAAAGTACGTCGTCTATGACTTTTTGGAGACCTCCGTGTTTGCCGACGGACTCCGACAGCCCGGCGAGATCTATCTCCACTCCTCCAGCCTTGAATTTTTATTTTTAAACATCAAAGACTTACACGGACAAAAAATCTCTCCTCATGTATTTACTTCATTCTTTTTCATTGTATTTACACTTTTTTCTTTATTTATTCTTTTTTTTTTCCTTATTAATCACAGCTGACAAAAACAATGCACCAACCAAAATGAAGACTAAATCACGCTGAAGTATCATCAAAACGCATTTAAAAACCCGTAATGACGAAAAAAATTAAAATTCTACAATTCCCACTGCAATAAAGAATAAAAAGACTTGACCTACCAGCGGGTGAGAGGAGAAGATCGTTCCCTGAGATTCCAGATGGCAAGTTATACAAGCTAGTTGAACAGAGTTGTTGCCCCATCTGGTAGTATTCATGTGAATATATTATACAAGCAAAAACTTATATGCAGTTATATATATGTATAAAAAAAAAATATATATATATATACATATTGAGGGGGTGCACGAATAGGATAAATAAGAAAACAGTAAAATATAATTAACAGGTAGCTTGAATAATCATTTAGTATAATAAGTTACATAGTTTGAAGAATACGAAAATTTGAATATTAGATTTACAGTTAAAACATTTTAATGATTCCGAGATAAATATATAGAGTCGTTTGTGTAGTTAAATTATTTATATTTTAAACTACCAGCCATGTGAATTTATCTGCGTTAAAAATACACCTATGAACCACAAAATGTCCGGTCAGGAACTAATCTCACAAAATAAACAAATTCGAAAGGCTTTCGCAGATGTGACATCTCAAGCGACGTGACAGATGACGGCGAGAGAACGTAAATAAATGACGAGCAGGTAAACCCGCTACGCACCTGTTGTGCATCCTGTGAATGTATTGATTGTGCGTTGAGAATCGGACTTCTTGCGATATGTTACACTCCATCTGTCAAGTCAAAAAAAAAAAATTATTTTTTCATTTTTTATTTTCGAACAAAAAATCTAACGGGCCGCTACAACTATCTGGATAACACGGCAATAAAATAAAATTTACATTTCTACTGAACTACTTTTAGATTCATTACAGCTGAGCCAAGCCAAAAAATATCAATAAAAAATTAAAATGAATGTTACCAGAGGCAATAACGAAAAATTTCAAAAATAAGCATTCAGAAATAAAAAATAAAAAAAATTTCTTAATCTTATTTTATTTTAAATTATAAAAGAAATAAAATTCCTCTACCAACTTTGAAGCTCGGAGGAGGCTTAACGAGAAACGCCGGCAACGAGGGAGAGGAAATCAACAGAGATGAGATGAAAGACGGAAGACTGGAAAAATCTTTCGTGTCGGCCTCCAGTGGAGCGATCTCTTTGAACTGGTTGCAGGCGTTCGGTTGGTCGGCATAAGATGAACCTAAACGATTCAATCAGTCCAAAAAAAATAATAAACACATGTGATAGCAATAGAATTTTAAGCTATGATGACACATGACATCAACTAATCAAAATGTTATATAATAACAACACTTCATATTATAAAACTCTAATATTTAAAAACAAATTCTAACAATTTTTTAGAGATTCAGAGCCATCCTCTACTTCTGACTTCACTTGATCAGCCGAGATACCTTCTGAACTGAATTCTTGGGAGAGCTTTCTCTTCACATTAAACACAAGCTCTTTTTTCGTGGCAGCTGTCGAAGCCTTAGTGCTCGGCCTCAGCCTATTCTTGAGGGACTGACTGCTCAAGGGAGTAGATATTTTGCTGTCTTTCAGCGGAGTCTTCATGAATTTCTTGACGGGAGAAGAACTGACTGTTCTGGATAGTTTTCTGGAAGTCTTCAGTAGCTTTCTTTTCCTGTCTTCTCTTTTCGGATGGTTTTCTTTCGCTGTGCCTCTGGGAGCCGAGCGAGAGGATTCGGAATCTTCGGTCTTCAAATTCGAAAAGCGTTCCTCGTTCTTGGCGGAATTAGATTCTCGAACTTCTTTTTTCACTCTATCGTTCAGTTCGGTTTCAGGATCGGCGATGGTGTCGCTCTGAAAAAAAAAGAGAATACCAATTAAAAATAATATTCAATGAAAACAATCGAAATGGTATAAAAGAAAAACGAACTGACACTGAAAAAATCAGATAAAATTCTTCTTTGCTCGTCCACTTTCGGAGGTTCTTTGTAAGCTAAACACACACATATAAATAATATAACTAACATTAATTTTTAAAAAAATTTAATAATTTGACAAAAATAAACAAGTCTGTACATTTGTAACACAAAAAGTCTACAAAATCTTCAGTGTAAACTATGCTTCTAAGAACTTTTTCTTCCTCCGCAATTTTCAGCTTCTTAGCTTCAAGTTCTTCGTCGTCGTCGTCGTCTTCTTCCTCTTCGTCCTCAGCGTCGGAACCGCTCTGGTCCGCGCCTTCGCGTTTCCCAATGTGCGAGTTTAAAGGAAACTTTCTCACGGCTTTATACCTCGCACTTAGAACGGGAGACCTACGATGATAAGATAAAAAAAACTCAACACGAAAACTACGAAACCATTCTGGAAAACCAAAAATATAACAAAGCAAACAACTAAACCTAGCTGTTGACTCCACGGATAATGCATCGTCATCCTCATCACCTTCCTGCGATGGATCCGAATCACCGTCTGGAAAAAAAGCAGCAGGCGTGTAGCTACGATTTATGTTAAGGTTTACTGAACAAATAAACATTTTTTTATTTATTATTTTTATTTGTTATTCAGAAAACAATCCACTCAATCTCGTTTTAAGGATCTTACATATGACATCACTGCACAACTTGTTACAAAACATTGTACTAATTTTTTGTATTACAGAGCCATACGATTTGTATGATACAAAGCTCATAATACCACATATATAGTTGGCAAAGTACTATAACATATTAAAAAGAGATGTGATGCGTTGATCAATTGTTGATGCCTTCTCTCCCTCTATCAAACTAATTATTAAAACTTTTATTAACAGCAATGATACACTTTCTAAAAACAGAAAATTGCAATTTCTAATTATTACCATAAAGCTAAATGTAATGTAATGACTTGGGGATATGTTTGTTATTAAATTTTAATCAGTATTTTATTTAATACTAAATATCAAGAACTATGTGACTAACTTTCATCCATGCAATATTCCCTGAAATTATTGAAAGTGTAGTATTCTAGCTAGACAGTAGTGTATTGTAGTCTCAACTCAACTGGAAGTGTAGTGTTGAGACGAGTTGATGTTGATTTTTAAATGTTGGTTTGTTGATGCAATACAAAGATTAGTGTGAAACAAAAAAAAATTAAACTTTAAAGTGTCTAGCGTTATTCGAAGTTTTAACCAGACTGCAGTCTAATAATATTAAGACCTAGCATACATTCGTGTTCTGTTAACTGTGTTAACAAAGAGCAGTCACGCCGAACATTTTTATTATCATGTTGGTAGAAGACAATGTTATTGTTTGAGGCAAAGACAGTTTAGACATTTAAAATAATTGAGCGGAGCGGTACTGAGCAACCTTTATCACTGATGTATATACTATTCTTTGATACTACTGTATTGTTATATTAGTATTTTATAATTGAGTTTTTTAAGAAAAATAAGCAAAAAAATCGAGTGAAACATAAAGTACAATATCATTAACTGTAGCCATATTTATAGCGCTCTATCAAATCTGATTGTTTTTTTTTAATTTTATAAATATTTAATAAAAATTGTTGCATAGTTTTTTTTAAAGCAGTTCTTAAAAAATCGTTGGTATAATAAATTCAATTAACCTTGGAATTTATAAATCAGTCGAAACGTTGAATGATCTCGAGGTGTAAGGTTATAAAAATGTTCATCAATCAATCGATCAAGCTGTTTTGTTATGTAGGGAAATTTTTAAATTATGTAGTAGTTTTCACCCACAGTGTCATAAGACATGTTTCGCACAGCACTGAAACAATGTTATTATTATATATATTTATTTTATTTGCATATAATCGGTCCGATCATGGGTCCTGCTGTTATTCCATGCGAGCCACATAATATTGGAAAAGCTTTTATTATTAGAAATAAGGACTTGTTCGAGATACGGTCGTTTGATTTTCACAATGTGCATTAAATTTGAACATAAAGTTTCAAAGCGGCCAGCTAGCCATCCGAGCCATAACTAATACATACACTCTAGTCAAATTTTAAGTGATCACCGATGTCTTGCAGTAACTGATGAGAACGTCAGGCGAGATTATATCATAAGAAACATAGTAATACAAGTAATAGAAAGTTTTTTTGCTCTAGTCTCTAGTCTTATTTATGCTTGGCTTAAAAAGTCGTCTGATGACTGATGACTAGGGCGGCTAGGCAATCATAATATTTTGGCTAATTAATTGTTAAGTAAAGCAGTCAATAGCGTTCAATTTTAATGAAATGGCTGGGCTAGCACATTTGACGTGTACTAGCATTTTTAAAAAATGGCAGATGTTTTGACATGGGCGTGACAACCAGCAAAAAAGATGGAATTCCCGTAGGAGGAGCTTCAAATATTGTTTGCTCCGTCTGTTCCAACGTGGCAAACTCTTTATCTCCGGGCTGTCTCAACGCTAACCATCACTCACTTTGTGAAGTCAACAAACAAATGCCATGGACGAGAGTTTCCTCAGAGGTTCTTACGACTTGGAAGTACGGCGCAGTCTTGTGGGGTTTTGAACCGCGCATAGACTACACGTCCAACGTCAAGGGGCGCTTGCAGCCGTGGTGCACGGGCGGACGGCACTTCGTGGTCACTCACGATTCGCCGAATAAAATATTGCAGCGTCCCTACTGCCTCATGACGATAACGGAAAACTGTCTCAAACAAGATACTCACATTCGTCTGCCGTACGCGTACGCCGCTCGGCTGTACTCTGAGCCGGAACCGGCCGGTCATTATCTCAAGTCAGCTCAGGTGGGTTTTCTAAATTGGCATACTTGAATATATGAAATAGAGACACTCGCTATTGTAAAAAAAATTTTTTTTAATTTTTATAGTGCCGTGTGCAGCAAAAGGCGCTTAAAGGGCGCTTTGCAATGTTGGCAACTTGCGGAGAATAAGAGAGAGAGGATAATTTGAGAGGCTTATGTTGTATCTTTATTTATCTAATCGTAAAAAATACACACTTGGATGAATTTACCCCGAAGGTGGTTGGATACAGAAGTGGCATAGCTCTTCTACAGTTGAACTGTACCGACAACTTGATGGAGTTCATGGCAATCCACATGAAGACTGCATCGATTCTGGCCATTCACAAAGAAGAAACACTAACTGGAAAGCATTACCTATGCGATTGCATCATCAGTCCCGATCTCAGCTCCTTCATTTTGAAGCCGAACGCAATGTACGTCCTCAATTTCTGTAGAGGAGAGTTCAGGAATGTGATGAAGATTCTATCCCTCAAGGAAAATAGGTTTCTACTGGTTTTAATACTTTATTAGTTTATTGTAAAATTTTGTTTAAAATATCATGTCGACGGATGCAAATACTAACTTTTTTATTAAATTATTTTAAATCTTTAGATGTCCAGTGCTGAAAAGCATCTTCCCTAATTTGGCGGTCCGCCTGTTTGCTGCCTACGATCCGAGGTATTGTTGGTCGAGGGTCGCTCTGGGTAATTACTCAAAGAGCGGAAAAGACGTCCTGTGCGTTTACGACATTAAAGAAGACAAAGTCATTCTGGAAAGCGGAGTGGGTCACTACCAAACGACGCACAACATTGTCTTCAGCCCGGACGGACGATACATAGCTTCTCTGATACTCGGCAGATCCATCAAGGACGGGCTGTTCAACTTTCCGAAAGTGCTGGTGTACCTGAGCGACACGCTGGAAGTCGTGCACTCCGTCAGGACCGAGTTCCTCGCGGAAGTGCCGACTCTATCTCCGGCTGCCATCTTTCCCCTCTTCTCGGACACGGGGGAACGAATGGCCGTGGCTTACGGCGAGCAAGGCACCTTTTACCAGCAGGTGGTCGGAGTTCACCTCTATCGCGTGCCGACGGCTTTCGACCTTCAGAGTCTCTGCCGAGAGGTCATCAGAAAGAGGTTCGACTGTCAGGACGTTCAGTGTCTACCTCTTCCCAGTCAAATGAAGTCTTTCCTCGCTTTCAAACCTTACTATGACTGAACTGACGTTCACCGATGACCTCTTTGTAAAAAACTGTGGCCAACTCTCTTCTCGATTCTCGTATAGGTTGAATGCTCAAAATGATTCATTTACACCCCGAATTACGTTATCGTATTGTCAACGTCGCTCCGACGATATTTATTCTTTCGGCCGCGATGCGACGTCTAACAACTGCATCCAAAGAACACAGTACATTCGAAGTTCAATAAATGTTCGTTCTTTATTTTGAATGCTTACATACAATTTATTATAACATTATTATAACATAAATCTTGATATTGTTTTGGATCGGTTCAGTCGTTCATCCCGGAGAGATCGCCAGCGTTCAATTGATTTTGATTATTTGCAACTTTTGCTGTTTTACTTCTGCAGGTTAGTTTCAATCAGCTCTTTCAGTAAAAAAAATAAATTTTCATCTTGGTTCATCGAACAAACGACGTGACTTTGTCGCCGTCTCTTCCGGTTTGTTTTCCAATTAATTGTACTGTTTGTAAACGAATTTTTATAAAAAAAAATTTTTGTCGTAGTCGAATTTTGTTGTAAGTCAGTCTCTCGCAGTCAAATCCATTCGACATTCTTTATCCGGTCATCGGATCTTATTTTTCCGGAACAAAAATGGAACGATTAGTCATTGTTGGTCTTATTATTGCTGTAACTTCTTTGAAGTCGTCGTCTAGTTTTTGTTTTCTTCGACACTTAATAGCTCGTCTTGTTTGTTTGTTAATCATAAGAAATGTTATTTAAAATCATGACTTCTTCTCATTTCTTTCACATGAAAGCTTTCAGTTCTTCTGTTAGTATTTGAATTTTTGTTTTAGATATCAAGAGAGGATCACGTTCGTACGTGTGTGTGTGTGTGCGTGCGTGCCGATTCGATACATTTTTCTGTCATCTCGCTTTATCTTGAATGGTTTTTCTCTTGGATCTCTTTTTATAGTTTTTTTTTTTTAATTTATTTTCTCGAAATTTTTATTTCAGCTCTTTGTATTATTCTCACAGAAACATTCTAGAAATGATAATGGGACTTTTTTCTATCTGTAAATGGGTGGCAATTAAAGAGAAGCTTTTTGTAGCTGCTGGGAACGCCGGCGAGATTCGAATCTTCTGTCACTTTTAATGGGATATCTCTAGGGAGTTGTGGGTATCTATCGCAAAATCATCTCTTGGTCTTCAATATCTTCACGACAGCTTAGTTCTTATTTATACGCTATTTTTTAAATTGGTGGATTTTTGCATTCTAAGTCGAAAACTCGGCAAGGTTGACTTTTGCATTTAAGTCCAAATTGTTTTACCAATAACACTTTTAATCAGCAATTGGACAAAAAAAGAAATACGGATTCTAAAATAATGTGGTCAAGAAATGGAATTTACAATGTTTTTTGGCAATCTGTCAAATATTTTTTTCAGATCGCATCTAACAAAATAGTTTGGTGCAGGCAATTTTTTTTTTCTTAATTTCACAATACGAGTCTTTACATAACACAGGACTCAAATAATATACAATGCGCTATAAAAATAGGCTCGTCCGTCTTAAGGACAAACCGCTAACTCAACAACCAGATTCGATGTTCAATAATTCGTCGGCGGTATCCTCGCATTTTGAATTACTGATTTCTTTTACTTTGCAGTCTCCTTGCTCTGAATTATCGTCCTGTTTTGCTCCGTCTGATGAGTTATCATCAGCACGGAAATCGTCTTCAAGTTGTTCGTGGCGAATTTTGGCAGTCGACCGTTCACAGTGAGTTTCGGAAGTTTTGACAAGACTCTGGGCTAGAATGTCTACGTCTTGTTCGTGTAGTAATCGGGTTTCGTAGAAGATGGAAGGTGAAGAATGTTCGGGGTTTTCACTGCCATTCGATAGAGCCTGTTCGAAGCCAATGTGCACTTTTATTAATCGATCTAATAAACGAAAAAACATTTTACATTCAAGGTCATAACTTTCGTGGCTTACCCAAGATGTCTTGACGTTGCTTTCCATATTTCGAGGCGTACTCTTGTCCTTTGGAGCAGGAGACAGTTCAAGGCGATCATGGAGGTTTTCCTTTACTGAAAATACATAAAAAACAATGAATTTACCAAATATAAAGAAACTTAAGTAATGTCTAACAAGGTTACAGGATAGGGCAGATAGGCATTCAATAGCAAATTGGCCTTCAAATGTATTACGAAAAATTGCTGATTTATCATATTTCAACATATTTTTACAGCAAATTTATTATCATTATTAACCTGACCTAGCCTAGCCAAAGAACCAACTTAGTTACTAACTACACAACCAACAACTTTAAAATTCCAACCGAGATTATGGCTCTTCGCGTGGTTTTGGAAAGACGTCGTGGACAAAAACAGTTGGTCGCAATCAGGACACTTGACTGATTTTTGGCTCTCACCAGCCTTTCCGTTCTCACTTGTTTCACGATCCAAGCTGGAATCAGACGATCCGGAACCTTCGCAATCGTAGCTCTGATTGCTGTCGGAGTTCTCGTACGACTTTACCGTGAATTTCAGCTTATCAGTATTTAATTTATTCAACACCGAAGAGTTCGTTTCGTGATGTACATTTACTTGTACATCATTATCATTTTCTTTTAACTTTTTCGTACCGCTCTCCTCATTTTTAAAAGCCGACGGCGCCGGCTTCTTGAAAACGCTTTTTCTACTACTACTACTGCTGCTACTACAATGGCAAGTCAGCTGATGGTTCTCGAGTTCGGCCGAGAAGAAAAACGTCAGCGGACAGTCGGCGCAGCCGAACTTCCTCGACGACAGGCCGTGGCCAGACAGCATGTGCTGATGAAGATCCGAAGCTTTCGAAAACATCTCTGAACACATGTAGCAAGACATGTAATGTTTATTCGGGAAGGAGTGCTCGATCAAATGTATCTGCAGCTTGGCGGGTGAGCTGAACGTCTTGGAGCAGAGCAAGCATTCGTGGACGTTGCCCTCGATGAACAGATGACTGGCCACGTGGAGTTGGATTTCGTACTCCGATGCAAACGACTGTTGACACTTTATGCACTGATAAGTCTTTCCGTTGAAAGCCGACGTCTCTGTCGATTTGCTGATCCTGCTGGCAGCCTCGACGTAAAAGTATTGAGCGAGCTCGAAATTCTCTTTCTGGAAACATTTCAAGCAGACGCTGAACGAGCCTTCTCTGGTACCGGGAAACGGCAGCGAGATGGCGTGGTTTCTAGGCTCGACGACGGAGAAGCAGATGTCGCATTTCGTTATGGCGTCCGAGCAAGGCAACGTCGGCTTCTGTTGCTGCTGCTGCTGCTGCTGCTGATGGAAGTGATGCTTTCCATGGAGCTGCATTTCAATTGAAGATGCTAGAGTTTGTCGGCAGACTGTGCACTGCATGTTCGTTCCCTGTGAGCTGTGCTCGTGGCAGTGGGAGTAGAATTCACTTTCGCCGCTCATCGTTGACTTGCAAACTGTGCACAAATTACTCTGTACGACCTGTTGTGTAGTACATATAAAAAAAAATACATTAATTACAGTTTCCATCTCGACCAAAGACGCAAAGACGGCTATAAAGCTCGAATCAGAGCTAAAACGTTTTCAAGTTATGGTACTGTGGCGGAGTTTATTCATAACAAACAACAAATTTTGATCATCAATTTTTGTATCTGACCTTTGAAAACATCCCCAAGCCCTCCCCATATCTTTTTTTTAAGGCCGCTCGATGAGCCAAAATCTTCCGAGTTGTTAGAAAAACAGGAAAATTAAAATAACCTTGCAGTGAGTGAGCTTGTGTTCCGCCAGCACCAGGGAGCTGGAAAACACCTCGTCGCAAATGTTGCACTTCTGATTGTTCGGTGAGACGTGGTGGATTTTCATGTGCTTCTCCAGCTCCAGTTTCGTTTTGAAGGTCTGTTTACAGTAGAGGCAGAACTGTAGCATCTTTTCGACGCTGTCGGTAGGCGAGGCTGAGAGGTTCTTGTCTCGAGTGGGCGTTGACCGGGAGACCTTCAGGGAGGCTACCCTATCACTGGAGTGGCCGTGTAAATGGTGCTTCTTGAAACCGCTTTCGTTGTAGAGCTTCGCTTCGCTGAACTTAATTAAAGATTTTTTGCTTTAAATTGTATTTTTATTAATTAAATAAAATTTTGAAAGTCATCTTTCTTAATAACGTACCTGTCGTTTTAGAAGTTTTTTCGATTTCGGAGAAATTGACTCATTCTCAGAGGACAGGTAGCTCATTTCTTCGTTCTGTGCATAAAACGTACTCGCCTTGGAGCCGCTCCTTTTAAGATGTGAGAACTCTTTGCTCACCTTTGTTGAAAAAAAAACCTTTATTAAATTTTTTATCTTGTCTCATTCTTACGATGCTTGAAATCAAGTCTTTATGCAAATAACATGTAATAACAGAACAAAGGTTTTGTATATATCTTTTATTAATTATTCCCCTCAAGATTTGGCCTCCGCGACATTGAAGTTTTCTATATAAATAGGGTGCTGGTGGTATTGCGGTCAAGCGTTGGCCTGCTGGTCTGTAGGACGTGGTTCGAATATAACGGCGTCACCAGCGTACGTAGGGGATGTGGGGGGAGGGAGGCGCCATAAACGCCTGCTTTTGGTTGCTGTGTTGGTTCTCACACAGACTTTAATCTTCTGAATCACTTTATAAACCATGATATAAAACTGTAAAAATGAAGTTGAGGAATCAGGGATGGAAGAGTCTCAAAATCTATTAGACTGCATTGTTATTGGTAGAGTCTCTATGTTCCAAGTTTCAGCTTGATTGGATGACGGGAAATGGGTAAATTAATTTTCCCAAGATTCAAAAACGTATTAAAGACCATTCATAAATTTTAAAATTTTTACCACCGGTATTATTATAGAAATGCTTTCAAGCTATGTAGGAATCATACAAATCTGTAACTATCAAAAACTTAGGCTCGTTGTAATAAAAACCGACCTTGGGCGAAAGGCTCGAAGCATGCTTCGTCTCGATGTGCTTGTCGAGCAAGTACTCGACCAGAAAGGCCTCGTCACAGCCAGGACACACGAACTGCTTCTCGTGCAGAGATATGTGGGCCAGCAGTTCGGGCTCGGTGAGGAAGCTGTCCTTGCAGAACAAGCACTTGTACGGGTTGGACAGACCCAGGTGGAAAATTCTAACGTGCAGCTGCCACTCGACGTCGGACTTGAAGACCAGATCCGGGCACTGGTTGCACTTGTAAACGGTACATTCGCTGCTGTGCTTCACTGCAAAGTGCACCTGGATGTCGACCTGGAAAATGACAATTCCGACAGTCAGTTTCGTCATTAAGTAATCATTCTCTGCTGATAAACTGAATAACAAACAAAAAAAACTTGAACTTCTAAACATACCTTTGAGTCAAAAATCAGTTTACAGAGAGAGCATTTGTACAGGTGGCATGCGTGCACTTCCATGAGGTGCTTCTGCAGCTCGTCGGCCTTCGGAAAGGACTTCAAGCAGCTGGAGCAGCCGTATTCAACACTCTGGTTCATGTATTGACCCATCAGGACTTGTCGATCGAAATGGTTTTCAGAGAAAACCTAAGGGAATATTTCAAAAATTAAAGTTATGCCAAGAAACGTGGTACTATTTTTTACCAATGCTTTTATTAACTCGTCGTCTCTGTTTGTTTCTCTGTCTGTCTGTTTGTTTCTCTGTCTGTCTGTTTGTTTCTCTGTCTGTTTCAAATCTTGCAATCAATTTTTGAGTCACTTCCTGATGATAGATTTTTTTTCAAATTTTGCATACATGCTCAAAATAGAAGACAATGCAATATTCAATTATTAGTTTTACAATAAGTCAATTAATTTAGTTAATTTTAATTAATTTCGATATTTCGATATAATTAAGATATTTCGACTTTAATATAAAATAAAAGAGTAATATAAGAAAAAATTGATTGCAAAATTTGTGTTTTAATTACATATAAAAGCATTGGGTTTTAAAAATTCGTTTTTAATTTACTTGTTAAAACTTCTAAATAATCAATCAACCAATCGATCAATATATTAAATTTTTTATAGCGCTATTTCCTTGGCGTTCAATAGCGCTAGAACACGAACTTATCAAACAGATAAGTTTTAAAGCCCACGACGTAAAAAAAAAAATAAATAGGTGCTTTATGAGCCATAAACATTCCCACTGCTTACCGATGTGGCGAAGGAGGATTCTAAAAGAATGGCTTGCAGTTCCCTGCAAGAAGCACCGGCACTGGACAGCGGCAGGCCGGCAAAGGTGAAGTAAGACTTCGGCAAGAGCGGAGATTCGCTATTGAACTCGTGGCCGATGTGGACGTGGTCCGTCAGGTCGTAAATGTTGTCGAACTTCTTCGAGCACTGTGAGCAGAACCCGACCGCGTTCGAGCCGGTAGAAG
Source organism: Erpobdella octoculata (assembly GCA_963978895.1). Classification (NCBI taxonomy): domain Eukaryota; kingdom Metazoa; phylum Annelida; class Clitellata; order Hirudinida; family Erpobdellidae; genus Erpobdella; species Erpobdella octoculata. Next base: position 1,403,871 of record OZ022246.1, read on the forward strand.
ACGATGAGTGATTAGACGGCGGAGTCGGGACTACTTTCTTGTTGTGGATCGACTCCGTGTGCATCTTCAAGGTGTTTTTGTCCAGGAACTCGACCGGGCAGTGCGAGCACGGGTACGACGACTTTCTCTTCTTGCTGGCCGACTGGTCGATTTCGTCGGCGCTGCTGTTGTTGTTGTTTTCGCGCTTCGCGATCTCGTCGCTCTGGAAGTAATTTTCGGCGACGATTTTGGTCGACGTCGCGAAGTTCGGCGCCGTCGAGAAGCAGGAGTTCGACGGGCTCGATATTGCAAAGAGGCCGTCAGTTGAATGCTCATACTTCAAGTCGAACTCTTCTGCAAGAAGCATTAAGAAATGTGCTCAAAAAAAAAATATTATTATTAATAATTTAATAAAAGCGCGCGTAAATAAAAACGCAAGAAACCTTTGATGTTTTTCGTTTGAGATTTATCGAAGTGGAGTTTTAAGTGCTCTGCGTAGAGTTTGACATCGTGACAGACGAAAGGACACTCTGGACAGCTGACCAGCCTGAAGTCTGAGTTCTTCGAGCGTTTGCCGCTCGCGAACCTGTAATAGGCACCATAGAACATTTCAAGCAATCTGGTTATATAGTTGACAAACAAAATGCGTTTCTTTAAAAAAAAATTCTCTGCATTTTCATTAATAGCACCATTATAGACAGTGGCGTTGCTTAGAGAGTGGTCCGCCCCAAACGGTACTTTTAAGGCGAGCGGCAAATTTTGAGAAACCAAATATGATTATATGTTATTCTTCAGTCATCGAATTTATCGGGGAAAAAATCAATTTTCCCCCCAACACCACTCCCCTTTATCGAATTTTTTGGTGGTAACCGTTCTGGGGGGGGGGCGGTGGAACCCACGCTACGCCACTGATCATAGAGTATACCGGCATCATGGAACCACTCTGGAGTCGCGGTACGGAATCGAATCCTAGACTATCCAACTAAAAAAGGGCACGCCAAACTGCTAAGCCATTGGAGCTCTGCGAATTTGCTTAAAAAAACTGCTCGATGGCAATCCCACGGGTATTGCGCCCATTTTTTTTTTGCTCGAAGAATACACACGCATTAGTGCTTATGAAATTTGATTTCTCAAATCAGCTAATGGATGCTCATTAAAAATTGAAGGATCCGTGTTATATCTGTCATGATGCATTAGCCATGATTGAGATCCACTACCACTGTTTAGCCGGCGAGTGGTGGAGAATTCTCTCTCTCTTCTCTCTTTCTCTTTCTCTCTCTCTCTCTCTCCCCTTCTCCTTCTCCTTCTTTTTTTTATAACATTTGAACAACTCAAGTTTTTAATACTAAACAGCGGAAAACCCAGCTTTATAGCAGAAAAATAACAAAAACTCAAAAGCTCTTTTAAATTATCTTTATTTAGGGCTATTTTGGGGCAATCAGGCAAGACACAGTTCAATACAGCTTCACCTGGCTGAGTACAAGCTAAAGCTGCATGGCTGGCTTGGCTAACCAAGTTTTGCTAGCTGCATTCTAATGAGCCAACTAAAAAAGCCTCTTGCCATAACACTTGGCTGATTATTTCAATAGAACAAAAATACGTCTTTTTACGTTTATTATAAATATTTATCTGTTTTCATTTATTATTTATCCAATGACCCCCCGGAGAGAACTTGACCTTTAATGCGATAATTTCTTGGCATATCCGCGGCCCCGGCCGCGTCGAGTTATAATAATTCGCGCCTATGCATATAAGCGGAGGTGCAATTCGAATATGTCTCGCCTGATTCGCCGCGTGCAAATACGTGTCAAGAAGATGCGAGTAATGGGAATGGGTAGAGAACGAGGTTGATGAGTGTTGTTCCCCCGGAGGCCAATCCATTTCAGGACCGGGAGGTCTTGATGGGTCTCGCGGGCGTGCCCGGCCAATCAATATGAAAAAGAAATGAATGCATCACACACTAACAAACAGCTTTTGAAAACTCTCCTCTCCTTCTACGCATCCCTGTGTGTTGTGTTATGCTGCCTTGCGTTATAGTTAGGACGGTGCTGACTGCTGACTGTCCTTCATGTTAATTAATATACTAATTGGGCTTAAAATTTTATTTTTTTAATAATCGTTTATAGTATTTCCTGTCGTGGATCATAATTCGATCTTTTAACTTTTCCCTCTTCCTTTATCCAGGCTTGGGACTGGCTTGCAAAAGCATGGCGGAGTTGCTTAAAACTTTGCTGCTAAACAGGCTTTACATACATACACATGTATGTGTATTTGTGTATGTATGTATGTATGTATGTATGTATGTATGTATGTATGTATGTATGTATGTATGTATGTATGTATGTATGTATGTATGTATGTATGTATGTATGTATGTATGTATGTATGTATGTATGTATGTATGTATGTATGTATGTATGTATGTATGTATGTATGTATGTATGTATGTATGTATGTATGTATGTATGTATGTATGTATGTATGTATGTATGTATGTATGTATGTATGTATGTATGTATGTATGTATGTATGTATGTATGTATGTATGTATGTATGTATGTATGTATGTATGTATGTATGTATGTATGTATGTATGTATGTATGTATGTATGTATGTATGTATGTATGTATGTACGTATGTAAGTATGTATATGCATCTGTAAATTATATAGATCTCCAATTGGCTGAGTTTTGGTCAAACGTTATCAACCTCCGTTAATTCCCAGCTGTGAGACTTTCCCGTCACGGACTCGATCTTCGTATTTTTTTTCTTTTCATTTTTTTTGTACTTCAAAATTTCAAGTGAACTTTCATCGAAACGCTTTGTTTGTTTGTTTGTTTATTTATTGAGTCGATTGAAATTAAAATAGTAATTTTCAGCTCACGTGTTATACTACTCGATTTGATATTATCGAATCGTCACATCTCCGCGAAAAAAACCATCATGGCGGATGAAATTTTAAAAGACATCAATTTCTATTTCGACGGTTTGTTTGTGTAAATGCTTTTTTTTTGTTTTTTTTTATTTTTCAGCAAACTAAACTGGTTCGTCGCCACAATTTGTAAATATTTCAAACCTCCACTCTACGAATCAACTCAACGTTTTTTAAAGATTTTTTTGTTATTTTTTTCAATAAACATAATTTAATACTTAAAAAACAAATACATATATATACTCTTTTTCGTCTACTTATAAAATTGCAACTTAGACATCTCCTGATAAATGCTGATTCTCATAACAACCGACCCGGCCAAAGGACTGCGGTCCGCGTACATACTGCACACACACACACACACACACACACACACACACACACACACACAGCTGCCACAGCGGCCCAGCCAGCCATAGACATCTTCTGGGTTTGAGAATTCATTCGTCCTTTATAGAACGTGGTAGTTTAGCAAAGCCTTAAACAATCACTTGATTTCCCAGAGCTCGTGCAAAGCGCATTTTGCTGTTCAGTGTCATCAGTCGTCTCATCTTTTACCCGTTTCCCCGAGGGATGTTAATTATCATGAAGATGGGACGGCGAGCGCCTCTCTCGCGAAATCTTCTTGCGATCGTTCACAACAAAGTTCGGCGCGAGATGGCGCTAGCCTGCTTAGCTTGGCCTGGTGGTTTTCGTACTAACGATATTATTAATAATATTATAATAAAGTTAGGTGGAAGAAATCTGGACACAAAGCATGGAAAGGTGGACATCAAGGTCAGTCACATTTACCAGTGATAGAAATCCGTGGAATCGTCATAAGTTTCAAATTCGTATCAAATCATCATTCATCACCTGTCAGAGCCAGTCTCTTCTACTTCTGGTTTACCCTGACTCGACTTCGGCTGCGGCGTTTCGTAGTCCTTTTGTATCCGTTGATGAACAACCTGGAAATCAATCAATAAAAAAAAATATCTTAATGTAATTTTTTGATTCATTTTAATATAATTATTTGATTAGAAATTGAATAATTATTCAATTTAATTCTTTTAAAATTATTTAATTTAGTTATTTTATAGTTGTTTTATTATATTCTTTTTAAATTATTCACTCGTATAATTATTTGATTATATATTTTTTTTATAGAATTTATTGATTCAACTTTTTTAGCTCGTGAATCGAATTTAACGCCATCATCACTTTCGCCGATCTCAATCGCACCCAGTGGCATGCGCTCACGGCACCCCCCTCACAGCTACACCTACCCACCCACCCATCCATCCAGTGTAGCCACAGAACTCCCTAGCCACACCAGCAGCAGCCCAAACCTCACCCGGAGGACTCGGCGCATGTATACACATATACACACTACACACACACACAAACACACACACGCGCGCACGCACAAACACAAACACACACAAACACACGCACAGTGGAAACATTTCCAGCCGGCCAGAAACGGGCGAGACATTAGCCACTATCACAGCTAATATTTTCCGTCTGTCGAGAGCCGTTAAGAATTTATGCGCGTTTTATTTCGGCGGCCGGGACTGATAGATGTTCTGTCCGTTTTTGAACTCCCCGTACCCGATTATATCGCTCTCTCAAGCGCCCCAGAGCACGCGCGCCTCGGCCTTATCACCGGCGTTGCAGAGGCCATCCGAATCGCTCCAATCGGTGCATACGAACCCAGGAGAAGTTAAATCAGCCAGCACTCGTGACGTGGCCGCGACGGACGGACGGACGGGGATGTGGGAGAGATGGGAGAGATGCCTTTTGTGTTCGCCGGCTCAAAATGGCGCTTTCGACTGCCAGATGACCGGCTGGCTTTAGCCGAGTCGGCAGAAAATAAAACAAACCTTTAAGGAGTTCGTTGTTATAATACTGATGACCTGGTGTTTGCCTTAATTTTAGAGAGACACACAAAAAAACTAGAAATGAATGGAGAGAAAAAGATACGCGGGGGCGTACACAGGCGTACTCGTTTTAGTGTACACACGATGGAGCAGTGAAGCAGGGAGGAGAGAGAGGGAGAAATCCCCTAGAGGGAAAACTCCAAATCTCATCGTGTTCCATAAAACACAGCTGAAAACCGAAAACATCCACCGACGCAAACTAATTTGAAAATTCCTTATTTTTTTCTGCTTAAACATATATTTTTTTATATAGAATATCGTTTATTGATAAGTTTACTTATGTTATTATATATATATATATATATATATATATATATATATATATATATATATATATATATATATATATATATATATATATATATATATATATATAGAATTATCTAAAATATCTATGTTTGTACTTTATCGTTCATCGCACCAAAATAAGTTTTAAAGGATACTGAAACTACTTTTAGCCACTTTAAGCTGGTTATTTGGAAAGCGTAGATATATTTTTAAAACAGATGATGAGGATGATGATGATGACTATGATGTTGTGGTAGCGACGATGATGCTACGGATATTAATGATATTAATTGGGATGAGGATGGTGGTGGTGATGATGGTGATGATGATGATGGTGATGATGACGATGAATTTCCCAAACCTGTTCGTGCCTGGCCAGGTCCTTGAGTCTCAGAAACTTCAAGCTACACCAGGGACACTGGTGGTATGGAGGAGGAGGAGGAGCTGTGGCTGTCGACTCTTCGCTGGCGCTTCGGCTTGCGAATTCCTTTTTAATCGACTTGCTGCAATGCGACCACAGTTGGTGATTTCCTGTTCAAATACGTTTCACGGACGCATATGCATTTCATTATCATTTAATACAAATTATTATCTTATTATATTTGTTTATTTTCACTAAATAACATTTTACAACGCAGAATATGAAAATGTAATTATGTCCCCGACATGAAACTTGTGGATCATGGTTCATTTCCCCCATATCTAGCAGTGTTTCCATCTGAACACGAGGTGAGGGTTAAGAAATAGGTCCAACGGTTGAACCACAAACAGTGAGGTTCATCCGAGGCATGGTTATTGCTAGCTGATGGGGGGGGGTTAATTCGTCGGCCCTGACCAGCTATTGCACAGCAGCAGTAGGCGGGCTTGGGTAAATTTAGTCCTACATATCAGCGGCCTCTCTGTCCCAAACCCCAAAAATAATACAAGGACATTAGTTTCGCGCCACATAAACACGTTACAGAACACTCAAAAAAAAGTTTGACAATGTTAACTAGCGTGGCGTTAGTTGGTAAAACTTTTTAAGCCACGAACCACTTATTTAAGTTTTATACAATCGTGACCCCATTTTCACAGAACAATCTGAGGCAGCCATTTATAGGTGCTTGTCTACCCAC
>OZ022246.1:1417604-1497604 GCA_963978895.1 Erpobdella octoculata
AAGAGAGAAACAGATAGAGAAATAGCAGGAAAAAGAGAGTGAGAGAAAAAATACAGAAAAAAAGAGAGAGAAAAAAAGAGAGAAAAAGAGAGAGAGAAAGAGAGAAATGGACCTACTATGACAACCCACGTATGCCCCCTTCCTCCCTCCCTCCCCGTAGCTTAATCGGCATGTTACGCAAGTACGAATAATTTCCATAATTGATAAGCCATATCAAAAGCCATTATATTATTTTACATATATAGTCTATATAATAGTATAGTATAGTAATATAATATCAGTGTCTGTGGAATAGTTGAATTAGTAACCAACGATAAACGATGTTGTTGTATTAAATTTGTAACTTGTAAGAAACAAATTCGTGTACCCAGTGCTTACACGAATTGCTTACTATGCACTTGATGTAAATCTTTAAAAGAAACATGTAATTGAATTATACTTGTAATCAGAAATGCGTGTAAAAAAATTACACGTAAAAATAATTACTGTGTCTTTTAAATAAATATACAAACATTGACTCAACATGTTTTAAAACGTTTGTAAATCAGTTAATAAAAGTGATAAGATTGTAATTGTATTAATTTACAATACATAAAAATATAATATAGGAAAAGTAAATAAAATAATTACATGTATTTAATAATATGCATATAAAAAGCATCCCATCGTGTAATCTATTACATTAATTTATTACAATCTTAATGCATTACGTTTGTGCAATCTATTACATTAATTCATTCCAATCTTAATGTATTGCTACCTTTTCTCCCATCGCGTTTAGCAATTGTTTAGTTGAAAAGTTTCTTTACAATTTGAAAAGAAAACAAGTACAAGAAAAAACGAGTTTTTTAACATAAATAAATTAATGAAAATTGGTATTATTATATTTATTAGAGTACCGAATTACAGGATTTTCCCATTAAGATTCTAGATTGATCATGAAATCGTGCCAAGACATTTTTTAAAAGATTTTATGTTAAGTGAATACATGTATTTAATACAAACACTCAATACAATAATCAGTTACATGTAATATTTTTCTAAATATATTTTTAATTACATGTAAGTATCTAATATATACATACGTAGATTACACGTAATGTTTTCTATACTAAGTTTTAATAACATGTAAGTATCTAATATATACATTCGTAGATTACATGTAATATATTCATTCAAGAGTTAAAACAGCAAAGGTTTGTCTTACGTTTGCACGATCTTGGTTTAGACTGTTTCCTCCTTGGCATCTGAATCCGTAACAGCAGATATATACAGAAGACGTTGAAGCAAAAAAGTTCCGCAAATTGACTCGCCAAGACAAACCTTTATCAAAAGAGAGCGTATGTATATATATATATATATATATATATATTTATATTTCTTTTAAACAAAATGTTTTTCGGAATAATTGATTTTTCGTCGTCTTTTGCGTAGTTCGTTCAGCTCAATAATTTATTTATTTATTTATTTACAACATTTTAATTGTAAACGGTGATTCATAAAAAACCGTTTCTCTCTCTCTCTCTCTCTCTCTCTCTATCTCTCTCTCTCTCTCTCTCTCTCTCTCTGTATGTGTGTTCTCGTCTCCGTCACAACAAGAGAAGGAGGGGCCGTTGGGTGGTGTGGCGCACCACGCCCGAGAACCCCGGCGCACACGCGCGTGCTGACAACACCGCAGTCATCGCCACCACCGCCATCACCGCCAGAGTTAGTTTTACGTGCAAAACTGTTTTCAGATGAAACCGACGAGGTATAAACGCGCCTCTTCCGACAACGACGACGACGACGACGCAGTTATATTGCAGTGTCCAATGACGCTGGCCGACCGTTTCCCGCGGGGGCCAACAACGCAACGAAGCTCAACAAACGTACTGACAGAGACTAAAGCACGACGTATGCGCGTATATAGGCCCCTGTGTACGCGGACGCACGCACGCTAGGGCGTACGCGCGAGCGCGGCCGCGTACAGCAGGCGTGACTGGCGTCCCGAGGGTGCCACATCGGCTTGTAGCATAAGAGCGCTTGAGTTCCCACGATGATTGCAGCAAGTCGATAACAAAAATTCCCCAGAGGCAGATGACCCGTCAAGCAACTATAAAACAGAAAAGAGAGAGAGAGAGCTAGAGGGAGAGTGAGAGAGAAAACGAGAGAGAGAGAGAGATGGAAAAAATGGAGATTCGAAAGTGGAGCGATGAGTTAATATCACGTGAAGTTCCATCGTTATTTTTTATTTTTTGTTGTTGTTGTCTCTCACTCTCGTTTAATTCGAAAGTGAGAGGTTAAAACGTTTTCTTGATTCTCTTTCGCTAGGTAGGTTGGTAGGTTGGTAGGTAGGTAGGTTGGTTGATAGGTTGATAAGTAGGTTGGTAGGTAGGTAGGTAGGTAGGTAGGTAGGTAGGTTGGTAGGTAGGTAGGTTGGTAGGTTGGTAGGTTGGTAGGTTGGTATACATATCGCTGCTTTCCATGTGTTATATTTTTGTTGCTCCATCCTTTTCCATCGCAGACATTCCTTGATGGACGCATCTTTTTTATTTTTTTATTTTCTTGACTTTGTTTTTCGCATTTCATCTTAAAGTTAGGATTCATATCTTGTGGTCTGGTGGACTGTCTGAGTCGATGCATCGTTGATCCTTGAGTGATACTTATTTTTTTTATTCAATTTTTTGAGTGATATTTATTTATTTTTATTGATTTTTTTGAGTGATATTTTTTTTTAATGAATTTTTTTCAGTCCCGCGAGAAAACTTTTTCCTAACATTTTTTTCCCGATTCCACTCGATACTTTCAACCGATACAATTGAGCAAGTTGTTTTTGAACCGCTGCTACGAGAGACTTGGTGGACTGAAATCAGGACTCAAGATTTGAGACCTTGAAGACAAGGTATTGAATATCGAGAGATTTAGATTTAAGAGTTGAAAACCTGGACTTGCCAACAACTTATTAGTTGTTCCACAGTTGCGAGCGTATTATTTTAAAAATTCGTCGGTTTTGTGTTTTCGACATTTAAAAAAAATTGTTCTAAAGTATTTTTGTCTCTCTATTTTTCATTTCATATTTTATTACCTTAAAATTTGCTGTTTTTTTTTCGAAGTTGCCAAGCATTTTTTTTCTTGCTGCGCCGGCACAAAAATCAGTCCAGAAGAGACCAAACAAAGTCTCGCCTAGGCAACGGATTATTCAAACTTCAGTGTCATTACCTCGGTGGTTAAATGAATCCCTACGGAAGGAGTAGCAGCGTGAGGCCGCCTGTCCACTGTCCACCCAGGACGCTACGAAATGTCTTGCAAAATTTTAAATAAACTCAAAGAAGTCATCGTTGTCTTCCTAGAAATAAAAAATATCTTAGTAAAAAAAATTTTTAAAGTAAACTCAAGTAAATAAATTTTCAAAATGTATGCACAAAGTAATGAAAGGAAAGAAAAAAATATACTGAAGAGCGACATGGCTGGCACTGTATAATGGCGGCAATGCCACAAGGGAACGGAAGGACAAAAGCGACAGCAATGCCACAGGGATGGAGACAAAAGCATTGCAATGTCGTGAGACAGGAAGTCTGTGCCGAGGTAATACCCTGGAGATGGTCAAGTTTTTTTTGTGGTATTTTCAAATGGAATATCAATTTTTTTTATTCATGTATTATTGATTCTTAAGACATCAAATTTAATAGCTGATGAATTCACGTGGGCGTGGGGTGCAGGCAAAAACAATGTTTACTAATTTTTAGTTTTTTTTACTACTAGTTGTACTGCTTTTATAACATTATAACATTTTTTAATATTACGTTATTAATAATAATGATATTAAAATTATTGTTTTATTTTTATTTTCATTTATTTTGAATTATACACGTTTACAAACAAACCGGTTTTAATTGAACGGCTATCTGCTCTTTGTGCAGGCAGGCAGGCAAGCCCCCAGAGGAGCCGATCCCATCCCGACACTGGCAACTGATGTTCCTCCCAGGAGATGGCGAAACATTTCCAGTGTATGCCCCCGGGAAGGATGTGGCAACAGAGATAAATTCGGGCTGGTGATTTCAGAATTTGCCATGCCAACCTCTCTCGATCCTACTATACGTCGGTTTTGTGTGTTGAAAAAATTCTGAAAATTACAACGATAGAAAATGCGATACGATAGATGCTACCTACTTTATGTGTATACAATACTTTGTAGTTTTTCCTTGTATATAGTTGAAGATGTGTGCAAATTGAACTCAGATTAATTTTATCATTTGACTTGTAAAGTAACGTAACACAACGCAACGTAATATAACGTAACGTAACATAACGTAACGTAATATAACGTAACGTAACGTAACGTAACGTAACGTCAAAATAGCGAGGTTTTTAGTTGCCAAGGAACTTGGAACATACGCCATTTTAACCATACATCAAGTCTTTAATGTTATTGAAAAGAAAGCATGATCATCAGAGACAGACAGAGGAACCGTCCATAAATGTCGTCACACGATTAGAGAAAGAGGGATAGAGAGAGAGAGAGAAAGAGGGAAAGGGAGAGAGAGGGAGTCACATTTGTGACCAGTGTTTTATCCAGACGTCTTAGGGAGGAATTCCACTCCCAAAAAGTTTAAAAATTCTACCCTAAAATGATAAATTTTTCAAAAACCAATTTTCGAGAACAAGCAATACCAAAAAACGCAATTTCGAGCCGTTTGAGACAATAGGTCTAATTGATTTATTTGGAAATGAATATATAATAGATCGAAGTTTTTATTAAAGATATGAGCAGTTCATCTCAAACACATCAGTTATTTGAATTAACTTCAATAGCAAGTTCAGAGAAAACAATAAAAATGCAGTGAGGTAATTTTTACGGACAAATCAAAATCTGAGTGACGTAGCACTCAAAAATTTTATTTGTATTTATTATTTTCAAGTTTACAAACTATAATAAAAAAATGTTTATGAAATAATATTTATTCAAAAATAATGATTAAATGCCGAAATAAGAGCTGGCTTTCAACAACCTCTTTCGGAAACATCCAAGTGATGAGCTGTTTTCTCGTCTAAATATAAACAAAAGAAGTGGTCGGAGCTGTTCTGTGTCATTTTTATTTTCTCATATTTCGGTTTCAGACTGTTCAAAATGGCTGGAAATTTACAGTTATTAGTGAAATCTGCGGATTTGAAATTCAAGGAACAAGTTATTTCATGTTCGAAAGATTGGCACGTCAGCGATCTTAAAATACACGTATCCAATTTGATGATAGTTGGAAAAGTAAGCACAATACGAGATATTTTCTGATTCGAAATAATATATAGGAGTGTTTTACGAGACAATATGAAGGTGACACAATTTTTAAGCTCCAAGCCGACCAAAAATTGGTTTATGAAATTAAATAAAATGGAGTCTATTATAAGAAGTAGAGCAAATAAACATTTAAAATACAGTAAAACATTTCATACATCATTGATGTTAGTCTTTGTTTATATGTATATAATGTGATTGTACTTGTCATTACATTACACTTACACTACTTCTACTGACAACAGCAACTACAAACATTTTAAGTTTTTAAGCTTTTATAATTAAATTTTATTTTGATCGATATTTGTATCTAACTCATCATTGGATTTCTAATCGGCATCCGTTGTTTTAAAATATTTCAGATTATTTTCCTTTTACAGTCTTCCGCACTGCCGAAGGTGATATACTCTGGCAGGCTCCTGATGGATGACGAAAAACTCGATAATATCTTCAAACAGGTTTGCTGTAGTGGTCGTTTTCTTAACTATTTTTTTTTTTATCAACACAATTACAACCGTCGTTTTATTCGTGCGAAATTTCAGTCTTCCTCCGGCGACGTTCACACGGTCTATCTCGTAGTGTCTTCCTCAGTCGAATCGCCGTCACCGACATCCTCCGCCAACGTTCAGCAACCACTCGAAGAAGGATTGAGAAAGAGAAATTTGGCGAGTCCGTCGACGAACTCGAGCACGGACCTCCCGAGCGGCAGTATGTTTGTCGACCAATCAAACTTCTCGACTCACGCTGTTTATCCTTCACCACCCGCGGTCCATCCCGCACCACACGTTCCATCTCCGTATTTCCTCCCTCAATCTTATCCCTTCTTCCCCGCAGCTGGTGGAGTTGACGCCGGGGGATTCTTGATGTATGCGAATGTTGTTTATGGATTTTATTTAACGTTACGACGGTCTTTACCGTTTGAAATGTTTCCGGTTTAAATGTCATGCGAAACTGATGTCATCGTATTCTCATTCGTAACAGGCCCAACCAATCCATGTGGATGCAAGCGTATGTTGAATACATGGACCAATACATGAGATTGTTAGTATACTTTACAACGATGGTAGAGACGCAGCGCTTACCGACAAGACGACTGCGCCGAGACTAGTTTTAATATCGACCGGTTTACGACTTGACACGACGTACGAGCGGTTAATAGTGGTAGTGAGAGACCGACAGTGACGTGTCAACCCGTAAGTGTCGATGCTGACTCGGACAATGATGCTCTCGATGTTCTGCTTTACTGAACATCTGTATCAATTACTCAATTACAGTTTACAGAACGGTGACCAACAAGTACAACCCCAAACTCTTACCGACGAACCCCGCGACGTGCCTAACGCCCCCGATCGTATAGCCCCGCCTCCTAGAGAGCAGCGTCCCGTACAGAGGATGAACGCCCAGGGCGGGGCGTTCCTAATGGACGACGAGGAAGAGGAGCAAAATCGCGACTGGCTCGACTGGACCTACGTGGTTATCAGATTCTCCATGCTGATGTGCATCCTGTATTTCTACACTACTCCGTCGAAATTTCTTGTTTTCATTATCGCATCTCTTCTCTTCTTTCTGTTAGTCTTATTTATTTATTTAGTTATTCATTAATTTTTATATAAAATAAATTTTACGAGAGATAAATATTTTTTCGTTTAGTTTTGCTTTAATTCTTGTGATTTTTCTGCTTTAATAGTTTGTTCTAATAACTTTTATTTTTTGTGAAGCTTTAAAAACTTGAACACCCAAATTATTATAGACATTTAGGACCATCATCATCACCACCACAATTTATTTTAGAAATTTTGCTTTTCCACGTTAAGCTAGGGTTGGACCGATTCTCTTCTCCATGTGCTTGTCTACTTGAGTTTCTAATGTAAATTAACAATGACCAAAGGTAGATTGTACATGAGTCTGAAAGCAGTGAAAGTTTCAACCGTATCCATTCCATTTAAGACAGAACTAGGCTTTGCATTTTCTCTGTTTTTCCAGATTTTGATTCTTTAAAAAATTAAATAGAATCGTGTTTTTATCGACCCGTCCCTGCTTAAAACAGTTCTTCAAAATAAAATTCTTTTTTTTTAGGTACCAGGGCGGATGGCTGTTTCTTCCGCTTTTCAACCAACGAAACGTCAACAACGCCCAACTCCAGAGAGCCGAAGCCGGAGCGGAAAACGGCGAAAATGTTAGTTTCAGGAGGAGACGTTTTATATCGTTAAAAAAAAGTTTTCTGCTTCGTTGGAGTCGGACTTCTGTCATTTAAAGTAGTATTGTGCTGGTCTGGTGGAGGTTTAAAAATGTTGCAACTTCATAGCAGAATCTTTCACTACGGCAACAGGAACACGTGGGGTCACACGGTTCAACCCACCACCCACACTCGCTGTGTCCAAAATTAAAAAAAAATTTAGCCTCATTGGCTCTGTCGCAAAATTGGCAATTGTCCCACTGGCCAATGTCGGGTGATTAAATTATTTTATCAACATAGTGGGAGATCATTGTGTATGTTCATAAAATTCTAGAACTGCATCTGTTCTCGTCCGATGTTCAGATAATGGTGCTTATTATATAGCAGCTGACCTATTGAGTCAGACGTCTTAAATCAAATAACATTATGCTATGTACATCACATTACATTATGCTTTGTACATCACATTACATTATGCTTTGTACATCACATTACATTATGCTATGTACATCACATTACATTATGCTTTGTACATCACATTACAATATGCTTTTTACGTCACATTACAATATGCTTTGTACATCACATTACATTATGCTTTGTACATCACATTACATTATGCTTTGTACATCACATTACAATATACTTTTTACGTCACATTACAATATGCTTTTTACGTCACATCACATTATACTTTTTACATCACATTGCATTGTGCTTTGTCCATCACATTACATTTTGCTTTGTACATCACATTACATTATGCTTTTTACGTCACATTACAATATGCTTTTTACGTCACATCACATTATACTTTTTACATCACATTACATTGTGCTTTGTCCATCATATTACAATATAATGATGACGATCTTATTTTTAAGGCCAGAGAAGAAGCTGCCGGAAACATCAACAACGACAACCCCAGAACCAACGGGGTCATCCTTCAGTTTTTATACACCTTTTGGTCAATTTTTGTGGGCCTCTTCACATCACTGGCCCCCCAAGTGCCTCCTCCTGTTAATGCCAATTAATTAACATTTGTTTAATAATTAACATTTTTATTCAATAATAACATCAATCAGTTATATGTATGTACGTTCTGATCACTTGCAATAGTATAACTTATGGTATTCTGAAATGTATAACATAATCCAGTTTGATATTTTGAGTTGTATAGGAAAAGAAGGTACCAACCAACTTCCTACCTGTGTTGACTACTCGTCAATACAGGTTGCAGGGTTGACTTTCTTGAGTGACTCGACAATATCATATGTCTTATTGCGGTTTTTGGTTGTTTTGGATAACAATATTTTATTTTTGAGTTATGTATCATGAAGATATAAATATCTATATATATATATATATATATATATATATATATTACCAATTAGTTAATTCTTTCTATTTTTTACAAATGTTAATTTCTGTAATTTGTTAATTTTTTTCATATTTGGTGACGAGAAATCATTTTTTTATCCGATTAAATAGATTTAATTTTATCAGCAACAATTATAAAATGAATGGCGATAATGCGTCGTTGTGTTGAAAATAGTGGCATGGAATCTATTGACAGTGTGCACTGTCAATAACACAGATGGCTATCGGCAGTGGGTCGCTAAATCTCTTCAAAAAATCTGTTGATGTCAATAGGGTTGAATATTTGCAATAACCAAATTTCATATGCCCCTCTGTCATCCCACTAAAGGGAGGGGGGGTAAATGAAGGATCGTAACTAAATTCATATGTGTGTATGAAAGATTTTTTTCACGAATAAAAAGCGACAATCATTTGTGTTGTGATTTGAAAACTGGGACTACTTAAATTAATTAATAATCTTGATAAGAGGAAACGTCGATATTTTTAACTTCAGAATTTGAAAGAGTAGAGATTCAACAACTTCCGGTTGGAGATAACAAAGTGGTTAATATCGCAGCCATTAAATTTTCTGAGAACGATAAAAACAGAAGATAAGCTGAGTAGTTGAGTCATCTATTACATAAAAAATCGATATTATTGTGCAAAAGAGATGTACACACAACAGCAGGTTCTGCCAACAGAAGATGAATCAGTGCGTTGTTCACAGTTTGATTTTAATCTTTAGTGGCAGTCAAAATGCGCCCTTACAAATTTCCATCTGTAAACTTTTCTTCCAAAAATAATTGATGACCGGTCGTAAGTATATTTTTTCCGTAAATTTTGGCGCCTCTTCAAAAAAGGCTTTTGGCGCACGCTTCTAAATGACACCCGGGGAAACGTGTCCCCTAAGCCCCTAAATACACCTCGGCCACTTTAAGTAAATACGATGAAACAGCACGTGTAACATAAAATAGGTATAACTAAAGACTCCTCGTGTTAAGAGGAAAATGGTCGTTCAATATCGGCACGTTTTACAATTAATAACTGACTTGAAAAAAATAAAAAATGACCTTGTATCAAGGTAAAATAGGAATATATAGGAAAACGTATATAAAAAAAAACTGGTAGGAACAGCTTACATTAATTTAGCCTGTCGTGAAGAAATTTGAAAGATGCTGAGATTTCAGATGACAACACGATGTTTTGTAGCAATGATAAAATTACAACCAACAAAAAATACAGTCATGTTACGCTTTAGGAAATAAATCTTGAGAATGAAGAAGACTAGTATGATGATAGTACAAAAAGAAAGAAAAAAATAAGATAATAACATATTGCTTGGAACCAACAGACGCGGTTTTCGGCTATATAGCGGCCTATAATCTCGGGACATAACTCGTCTATTGCTTATTAAAGAACGGGAATCCGGTTCGGTCTAGTCAAGTTCCTGGTAGAGTTCGCCGTCGTCGTCGTCGTCGTCTGGCGTTCCAGCATCATCGTAAACATCTTCGCTAGGTATAGGTGGAAGAGGTTTATTAGAAGAAGAAGCTGCCATTATCCTTTCTTCTTCTTCCTGCTCCTCCGTCAGAAGAGATATGGGTCTGACTAATTTATTAGGCGTAATATCGTCTAGTTCTTCGTACGTTTCTTCGTCGCTGTCGGATTCAATCGGCTGCTGCGGCTGCTTTGGCTGCTTTGGCTGTTGCGGCTGCCTCATCTGAACTGGATTCACTTTTTCTTGTCGTGACGAAAACGACTTGAGGTTCACAGACGGGGGACGAGCCGGCTTACGAGGGGGCTGCTGGGATGATTCGGTTTTCGGAAGAGTCAGTAAACGATACGATTTCCATTCGTGCTGCTCGTCTTTCTGCTGATGTTCTTCCTTATTGAGGCTCGGATTCGCGATTTTTTCATTGTTTTGAGAGCGAGTAGAGATTTTTGAGTCTGTCCGTTTGTTAGCAGTTCTTTCAAGCGTTCCTGCCGCTGGCTTGGCTTGTCGAGCGATGACTGGGGGCGGCTTGAATTCGGCTTCAGGTTTATTCGCCGACGGCTTGTCGACAGACGCAGCTGTTTCGTTCGGCTGATTAACTTCCACTTTCAGCTGTCGTGGCTTATCCTTGGAAGGTTTCGGAGCACCAGGAAAAGGAGGCTCCTTTTCGGGTTTTGTGACAACCGAAGAAGGCGGTATCTTTTGAGGTTTTGTTGTAGCAATTGGAGAATGCGGTGCTTTAACAGCTTCAAGTTTATTATTGTCTCCTGATGACTTGCTATCAGCATGTTTAAGTTTCGGGTAAGCCTTTTGGGCCGCGGTCGGTCCCGGTTTTTCGTATTTGTTGATCGGTTCTTTAACATCATTCGGTTTTTCGGCTACGTTTGCGTTTTCCTTGAAAGATTTCTGGACTTGTGTTACCGGCTTCACGCTCCTTGGCGAAACCGACTCACTTTCCTTTGACGGCGATTCAACGTTTTTTAGCTTCTCTCTTGCTGATTTCAGCGGAAATTCGGGTTTCGACTGCTCCTCAAAACGTCGTAAGACCGGTTTTTTCGTAGCGATAGGCGGTTTTGAAACATCTTCTGTCTCTTCGACTGATTTCGAATTCAGAAACTGCATCCTATCAGCAGAAAGCTTCGACGGACCTCTCTGGACTTGATCTGGTTTACTCATTTTTTTTCTTAAATTTATTAAAAGAACGTCGATTAGAAAACTTGAACGCAAGTGATCACTTGAGTTTATAGCAAGCCCGGCTCTCTAAAACTAAAACTTCCTGGTTCCGATAAGTAGGTACCGATAGCTTCATCCTCCTCTTAGCTGAAATTATATACACTGATGAGATGCTCACAATGAATTTCCCCGATTGCTGAATAGACAATCCAAAAAAATAAATAAATAAATAACTAAAAAGAAAGAAGACATATCAACGACTTTTGTAAAAAATCTTTAATAAATATAAAAATTCCGGCATTTTCAAACGATGCAACAATTTAAACATTAAACTTCATTTTAGAAATAGGCTGAATGCCTATTAATAATAATTTGACTTTATATTCACATCTGCATATGCATTAAGCTTTGGTATGTTTTTAAATTATCAAGTAGTAGCCTATAGGTACATTTCTAAACGCTTTTTATGTATCTAAAAAAAGAAGTCTATTTTCTTAACGATAAAAGTGTTTTATCTCGTTGTTTTTTACATCTATTATAGCCGTCTTGCAAGTTATAGAAATTCTTTTAATTGAAAAATTTGATTCGCGTTCCTCATCGCAATGGCAATAGGTATATGGGACAGTCTCAAATCTGGATTGGTATGTAGGTAAAGGAGAAAAGAAACAGGATCAAATCAGATCTGCGCTTTGCTAATTGCATGCCTGTCCCGAGTCTGAATAAAAAGAAAAGAAAAGAAAAGTAAGAAGAATCAAATTATGATCCGCAACACGAATTACTTAAAAGGTATTTCCTAATTTCTTACATACCTACTGTTTTATCAGTCTCAAAATACCTGATGTAAAGGACTATAACCTAGTGTTTTTTAATATTTTAAAGATTACAGTTATTTCTAACACATCTTTGATTGAACGATTAATCATCCATAAGTTACTTGCATACCTATTACCTATAAAATTTAGGTAGGACAAAAATGATGCTCTAATAAACTTTGCCAGAGGCACTTCAGAACGCACGACAAGTCGCAACAAGTACCTAATAAGCTTCATTTTTAAGGTATCTTGTACGGTAGTTATTTCAATATTGCTATATAATCTTGAAACTAGTACCTATCAATAAATTTAGACACGCATTATCTCAAGAATCACTTCATACCTAACTAAAAAGAAAGTTTTGAATTGCCAGTCATTTTTCTTTTAAATTTCAAAATTGAGCTATTTGCTTTTTCCAGTAATTCATTTTTACCAATGCTTTTATTAACTCGTCGGCTCTGTTTCTCTGTCTGTCTGTTTCTCTGTCTGTCTGTTTCTCTGTCTGTTTCAAATCTTGCAATCAATTTTTGAGTCACTTCCTGAAGATAGATTTTTTTCAAATTTTGCATACATGCTCAAGATAGAAGACAATGCAATATTCAATTATTAGTTTTACAATAAGTCAATTAATTTAGTTAATTTTCTTGAGGATTTTATCGAGGGGTTTCTTGAGGGTTTTCTTGAGGGTTTTCTTGACCACAAAACGCTAACCGACTGGCAGACTATTTTACCAAGTTAACACGAACCACACTCACTGACCGCGATTCTCAAGCGTGTACGAAATTTTCATGAAAATAGTTGAGATATTTAAATTCGATGCTTTTTGATGATATTTTTATTATTATTACCAATAATGCTTTTATTAACTCGTCGTCTCTGTTTCTCTGTCTGTCTGTTTGTTTCTCTGTCTGTTTCAAATCTTGCAATCAATTTTTGAGTCACTTCCTGATGATAGATTTTTTCAAATTTTGCATACATGCTCAAAATAGAAGACAATGCAATATTCAATTATTAGATTTACAATAAGTCAATTAATTTAGATAATTTTAATTAATTTCGATATTTCGATATAATTAAGATATTTCAACTTTAACATAAAATAAAAGAGTAATATAAGAAAAAATTGATTGCAAAATTTGTGTTTTAATTACATATAAGAGCATTGGTTTTAAAAATTCGTTTTTAATTTACTTGTTTTTAAAAACATTTATAGATTAGAAAAAAAACTCTTGTATTCTGTTACTTCAGCGTTAGCTAGAGCTGTGTTATTTTGCATAGCTATTATAGAAATATGTATTAGTCAAGCAACTTTTTTTTTAGCTACATCGGCACCTTAAGCCAATTTTATCTCTTGTGGCATCCGTTTAGATCAACAGTTGAATATTTTGTTAAAAATTTTGACAAATAAAAAATAAAATACAATTAAATTGTTTTTTTTTTAGAATGCGGCTTTGAGCAAATAGGTTGTTGCGAGGCTCAATTTTCACAGACTAGCCAGTTTTTTATCGATCATTTATAGCTTCCAGAGGCGGTTCTAGGAGGGCCCGGCCCTTTGGAAGTTTTACCAAAAAAAATTGAACTTTAATTTTTTATTTAGCTTGCAACTTCATTCTGCTTGTCTGTGGCCCAAGGCTTTATAATGATAATTCACCTCTCGACCATCAATAGTTCGGATATTTAGACCTCTACCGGCAGGGCAGGTCCAGCAAAAAAAGTTGAAAATGACACTTTTCTTTTTCTAAATAGGTTCTGTCGAGTTTTTAGTACCTAAAAATTTGTATGTTAGCGTTGTTTTATTTGTTTGTTTATTTATTTATTTATTTATTTCTGGGTCAATAAACAGTATACGCCGCTGTTTCAAACTGTAGTCAATTGTGTGATGTAGAAACCGAGGAGGGGTCTTCAATATTGAAGCACGGATTCCTATGCCGTAGCCGATTGAAAGTGACGTGAAAAATGACAAGTTTAAAAAGTTATGACATTTTTGAATGACATGGTTAATAAACATTTGTTTCGTAGCTCTTATTTTCTAATGAAACAAGCAGCTGTATTATTGCTTGGCTAGCCGTTGAAACTGGGACAGGTTTAACATATTTTGATAAAATTAATTGTGAAGGATTCGAAAGAATTTTAGTAAATAATTGTCATTTGTCTGTTGTTTTGTGCTGAAAACTTATAAGGAATTAAAAAAAACGATTTTGAAAAAATGTCTAGCTACGTAAAACATCTGTATTCTGTATATTTTCAAAGATCGGATAACTCAAATAATGTTAATTTTAAAAAAATCATAACTTCTGATGTTTTAAAGAGGTAGTCTTTCTCAATAGTTCTATAAAAATATTAAGTAGATATAAGGTATATATAACTACTGATTGGTTGACGGAGGCCAGGGACTAAAAGAACAACTTGATTTTTTTTTAAATAATTTTAACACAAAATACAGCTTAAATCAACAATAACGTTTTAAAGTGAGCATATTTAAAAATAGAGTTTTTTTGTATGCAAATGGATAAAATGGGTAAAAAAAGGTCATCAATACCATTTCATAAAAAGTATCACAAAATATTAAATAAAATAAATTTCAAGAGTCTCCTCTAACGGGTGAAGAGAACACATCATTTATATTCGACGCACCCCGTGAAATCCCAGTATCTCTACTGTGGAAAGATTGAGCCGAAAGCTGAGGCCATTTTCTACATTTGTCACATTCCCAGCAACAGGCCTCCTTTTGAAACTTCTCCATGTTTTCAATGTTTTCTGACGTTTTGGTTTTATCGAAGTTCGAATAGTAAACCTTGTAGGTCTTGTTGAAATAATCTAGTGATCCTGTCTTTGTGAGGACTTCTTCAAACTCGCCTACGCACATTATTTCCTCTGGCAGATAGGACGTTTTTACCTGTATTATATTTGTTTTTAGTAATTGATTGATTGTTTGATTGATTAATTGACTGACTTAATAATTTATTAATTATGTGATTTATTCAATTCAATAAATAATTGATCGCTTGATGGAATTACTAACTGATTAATTGATCGACTGGTTAAGTTACTGATTGATTGACTGTTTGCTTGCTTGAGTGAGTGAGTGAGTGAGTGAGTGAGTGAGTGAGTGAGTGAGTGAGTGAGTGAGTGTGTGAGTGGGTGAGAGTAAGTAAGTGTGAGTGAGTGAGTAATTACTTATTTATTAAATTACAATTCATACCTGGACAGATCCTCCTGTCGTCTCACAACTGGCTTGAAGTATAACAACTATCTCAAAGTTCCTATTCGTAAGTACTTCGAACCTGGGGTTGGGATTATAGAGGGGGCTCGATTTGTCAATTTCGTGGATGACCTTTATGGGCCATCCTAAGAAGTAAAAGTCGTCACCTGATTCCGTCGAGAGCTTTAATGATCTTTGGTTGATTGAACCCTCAATACTTGTTTTCGGTTCTCTTGATCGCGTAAAACGCCTGGTAATTATCTTTACAATGTTTTCCAAAAAAGAAAGCTCAGCGTCTTTCTTGAAGTATAAAATATAAATAAATGGTCAAAATAGCGTACTTTATTTTTTAATAAATAATGATGACACAGAAGGGATAGAGTGCAAATTGGTGTTCACTCACACTCTCACTTTCACACACTCTCACTCACATACTCACTCACTCACTCACTCACAGACGGCTCCTATCACTAACACCGACTTTTGCGATCACACCGACACTTTTTGAAATGTCGGTGTCAACGCCAACCAGTCGGTGTCAAGGCCAGCCAGTCGGTGTCAAGGCCAACCAGTCGGTGTCAAGGCCAACCAGTCGGTGTCAACGCCAACCAGTCGGTCTCAACGCCAACCAGTCGGTGTCAACGCCAACCAGTCGGTGAACTCCACTGCTGATTGGTTATTAGCTTCTTTCTATTTGAACTCCAACTTGATATGACTCGAAGGTGTCTTGTTAGCAACAAAAATTCACCCACTTATTCTGGATGACAATACATGAATTAAATATTTCTGACATTAATTAGGCCTTAAATCAATTAAAATTATTTAAATCAAATGTTGTGCAATATAAGTAGTTTTCCTGCCACCTAGCGACTCTAAGAAAATCGTTTGACAACCGGCCACAAAGCTCTGGCGCTCTTTTCATTTATGTAGTTATTAAAGTTATAGACTTAACGAGGTTTTTTACGGTTCACTTGTTTATTATTATTACTAAAAAAAAGTCCTCATCACTTCACCAGCACGACTACCAGCGCAGTCAATATTCATAAGCTCATAGTACACCGAGACCATGGACTTTTTAATACGCGTTGAGAACAATTTATAACAAAAAACACGTAGACAGAAATAAATTTAATTCTTTTTAATTAGTAAATCAACAACTTCGGTGTGGAGAGCCCGGATATCAATCTGCTTTTCTTCAAAAGCTATCCAGAGCTCCCACACCCTTTCATCTTTTTCCAGTGTTGAGGGTTTGTGTTGCTTCAGCGGTTGCCCTGTTGCAGCACAGGCTTCTTCGACTGGGATTGCCGATGCTTTTGTAAATAAAATATCAACAACTTCGTAGAACGACTTGCGCTCTACTAGGTTGTTGAGGGCACTATGCCACGCCTCAATGTCGTTGTTGGTCTTACAGTCTCTCTGGTAGACGCTCCATTCTGATATTTTATATTTTCCTTTGATCCAAGTTTTTTTTATGTAGTCCGCTAATGTCTAAAAATAAGAAGGAAATATAAAACAAGTCAATTTTTTTTTTTTTTTTATAATAGTTTATAGTCCTTTACACCATGTGTTTTAAGACTGAAATGTCTGTATGTAGGAAGCAGCTAAGTACTTCCTGTTGTGGATCATAACTTTTCCCTCCTCCTTTCTCCAGGCTTGGGACTGGCTCGCAATTAGCGAGGCGGAGTTGAAAACAAGTCAACAAATTTTAACGTTAATATTAACTAAATTTTACTTTGAGTGCTGGTATTCGTGTTTCTAGATAAAGGGTCTCAAATACATTATGGATTTCTCCAGGAGGCAAATATGGCAGTGCCATAATCTTTTTTATACCTTTATATATTTCTACTTTTTTTGACTGGTTATAAAAAAAAAAAAAAAAAAAAAAAAAAAAAAAAAAATTGCTTCCCTCTATCGATTGTAATGAAAACTTTGCTCCATCGAAAACGACTCCAATTCATTGCGACACAGCAGACTGATATCACGGTTCTGTATAAGTATAACACAGAGATCAGGAAGTCGTTGTATAGACATTAGCGGTGCCACAGTCTGTGATACGTGTATGCGGGTGGTGCTGCTTAATGCTGATCACCAACTGCATTCGCCGGGCAGGTTGCTTCGTGTGGTGGGGTAGTTCTAGTTGCTTCTGAGCAGCGGGATTTTACCCCTCACGAATATGAGGTTGTTGGCCGCGAAAGTAGGTGGTTTCGTCGCGCACCGGGTCGATTCTTCTCAAGGTTGGCGTTTTCGTCGCGACTTCGCGATGAAAATGCTTACGCGACTAAATGGCTTTCGCGACCACATGGCCGGTATTCCAGTGTCTTTTTACAATCCAGCTGCTCGCACATTTTACATATGAAAACGATATCAATTTCTCCTGTTTAAGAAAAAACATTTTTATAAACAATTGTCTTCAGTTGCAATAAAACGACTATTTACTAACCCTTTGCAGTTTTTTGATATTGTGACAAAGTAACTGTTTTGTCACACTTCAGGTGCGTCCTCCGTTTACACATGTTGCAAGACAATGCCCGAGCATTCTTGGCAACAGTTTTGTTACAACAAACACAGATGCTTTTCATTTTTCGCTGCTAACAATCAACAAGTCCGTCGAAAACTATCACAAATTAAATTACTACTAGATACAACTATCACCATTAGTCAACTTGCCTAGATAAAACATATAGATAATTAAGTAAAAATAATAATTTAAATATTTTTTTAATAATTAAAAATAATAATAAAAATAAATTACTATTATTTTAGAAAATAAAAAACCTAATTACGGAAATTTTTTGTCATATTCTTTAATTAAACTTTTCTAACGTAAATAGATATTTTATAATACGTTGATATTTCTATAATGTCAAATCTTTGATAAAATATAGTATTTTTAATGAGTTCTTATTCAAATAATCACTATCTAATGCAAGCGCCACCAAGCGACATTTTTACAGTCGCTTGAACGATTAAAAAGCACCTTTAAGTCATATCAGTTCGTAAGTTAAATACAGAGACAGGACTCGGACGCGCTAACACCGACTCGGACGCGTTAACACCGACTCGGAGGCGTTAACACCGACTCGGAGGCGTTAACACCGACTCGGAGGCGTTAACACCGACTGGGCCGCGTTAACACCGAATTTTTGGCGATGACACCGACACTTCGGTGTCATCGCAAAATTCGGTGTCACTGACATTCCCCTCACAGACTCACTCACTCACCCACCCATGTACGTGTAATGCTTAACTGCTTAACCCTATGATACACATGAGGTCCTGTGTCATATTTGGCCAAATATTTGGCCTATCCGAATACACCTGATTACTAAAAAATCCGGCTGAATAAAAAACATGGGCAAAATTTCTCTACGTGGGGCATGTAAACGAACAGCGCCTCTGAAACATTTTTACATTTAGTAGCCTGACCCACTATAAAGTTCAAAAACCCTAACCCGACCTGGCTTTTCCCGTGGACTACTCTGACTCACAAAAACAAAAAATTATTATGTAACCTGATCCATTATAAAATTCTTCTCGATGAAAAGTGCATTGATACTAACACCAATCAAATTGGATTGACGAATGTCCCCAACTCTGTTTAATAATAATAGTAATATTAACAATAACAATAACAATAATAATAACATTTAAGGGAAATAAAATATTAAAGAAAAACTTTTTAAAATACCACGTTTTGTGAACTAAAAAGAAGAAAATAATTTTTCTCTTAGCTGTGTAAGAAATGTCTTATTATGTCTTGAAGGCGGTATGCATTAATTGTGGACATTCATATAACAAACAAGCCATAAAATATTAAAACTTAAAACGTGGGGCGCCATTTATATTCAAAAAAGCGTTCTATCCTGTTTAAAAAATAGCAGATGGTTAGTTTGAGTAAAAGACGCCCCACGTTTTAAGTCTTAAAATAATTCAATACATGATAAAAAATGAGTTTTTTGAGCTAATATAAACTTTTTTTTAGGTTAGCGAAAAGAGTTAGTTAACCCTGCAAGACACTCAAACTGAGCAATGAGTATGAACTCCTTGCTTTAGGGAGCTATGATAAATAAAGACTTAACTAAACAAGAATAATAAAAACAAAACTATATAATAGCTAAACTAATTGTGTTTTAAATAACTAGAACTAAATAATATAGAAATGGTTCCAACAAAACCTAACGAAAACTAAAACTAAAATAATTTTCCTAAGAAAAAATATCACTGATTGTGAGCCAGACCCAATCATGGATAAAAGATGAGTGAAAAGTAAAAAGGATCACATTATTATCCACTATAGGAAGTACTCCGGTATTTCCTACATACTGCGTTATCATTCTTAAAACACCTGGTGTAAAAGACTATATAGACTTATATAGAAAAAAATAATTTATCTTATTTTCAAAAAGCAAACCTAAACTCCAATCTCGCTTTAGCATCGGTATTCATTGGGTTATGATTTGGACCGATGACGGCTTTTTGGCTGAACATAATAGTCGCTGCTCGGGAGATAGGACGGGTCAATTTGGCAAATATGAAGCCCGTTAAGAAGCATTGCAAAAGTGCCCCAAAAAGTGATTGTATTATAATAAAGATGACTACAGAAGGGCAGTTTCCAGTGGGGTATCTCGATCCATAGCCTATCGTATGCTGTGTTTCAACTGAAAATAAGAATGCTGTCGTGAAGTCGTTAACCCCGACGAGGCAAGAATCGTTCGATGGGTTATTATTTGATGACGGCTTATATTCATCCCCCTTTGAGTACCAAAACCAGGAAAACAAAAGCCAGCTTAGAACAAACACAGAAACATAAATACTCAAGCATGGCAACCAATCTCGCTCTAACAGGGAGGTGTACCAGTCTATAAATTTTAGAAAATATTCCATGTCGACATTTCTGTACTTGAAGTTACATTTTCCTGTTTTTTCTATAAGACGTCTGGTTTTTCTCTTCGGTATAAAAGGAATTCGTTCTATTTGACTTCTTTGAGACGTGGTAGAACTTCTAGAAGGCGAAGGAGAAACAGGAGTAGTTTCACTCATTTTCTATTTTGATTTGAACGCTCAAATGTTTTTCGCCGTCCCTATAAATAAGTACAGACGCTTTTGAGAACTTAACCGGTAATATATAAAAATGCTTTTGTGGAACTAAACTTTATCTAACAGCTATATTAATCAACCGGTAATATATGAAAATGCCTTTGTGGAACTAAAATTTATCTAACAGCTATATTTGCTAATCAAAAATTAATATATAATGCTACACGATGATATATTGTACGGATAACGTTTCAAACAGCAAATAAACAAAAGCGACGACGTCTTTAATTTATCAACAAATTCGATAAACATATATTATTGTGTTTACTAACGTTGCAATGACGTTGATTTCGTCATTATTTTAAAGTTTAAGTTTGTTTATTTGAATTTCAAGCGTCTTCAATCAATCAAATTATATTTTTATAGCGCTATTTCAGGGGCGTTCAATAGCGCTCGGACATAAACTTATAAAACAGATATGTTTTAAGTCCACGACAGAAAACTGTGAGAGAAGTAGATTTAGTAAGACAAGTATGAAGAGAGTTCCAGAGAAAGGGACCAGGAGGAGTAACACCACAGCGGGCTCCTTTACAATAGATAAATAAAAATATAACAAAATATTAAGAAAAAAAATTATAGAATTCAAAACTGTCAGGAAAATAAAATGAAAAAAATAAGATCTTTTGTGGTCGTTGGGCCTTATTTATAATTTCAACGTTGCAGATAAGACTATATTAGCGTATGCGGTGTTTGTTTACGGCGCCGCTGGCAGTCCCGAGTTTATGATTATGATTGACATGTTCCATCTCAAAACATCACTGGGTCTCTTTATTGACATAAGTTACGTGACCCTGTTTAAAAAATTCTAAAAATGATCTGTAGTCGAAAAGAAAATGGGAGTGGGAAGAAGTAGTCGTAGACACCGCAGCAGACAGGGGCGTCATTTGGAGGGACAATTAAGTGGTTGCTTTCAATAGTTTTTTTTTTTGGAAAAAAAATTGTTAAAGATTTTGGAAAACAAATTGGAAAAGTACCTACGAACAATCCGCCCGTTTATCGCAGCTATTTTTTTTTTAAAGAAAAGTTTAACATAAAAAGTCCAGAATTTTTGGATGGGCCACCTTTTTTGCTGGTATGACGCTCCTTGTCGTAGATCATTTTTAAGATTTTACAAAGTTTTTCTAAAAATTTTCAACTTCTCAACTTTTTTTCTTAAAAGCTAATGACCAGGAGAGGTTGGTGTTGTCCGTAGGACCGTAGGTAATTTTCAAGAATTTTTGTCAAAAATGTTGTACCTTATTTTTGAAGATTTTTAGATTTTTTTCTTTGAATTTCCAGTTCGTTTTGCCCAAATTTTAAGACTTTTTTGTTCGAATCTGGGAGGGCTATTGTTTTGATTTGCTTTCGTCTCTTATATGGCTGTGATCTTTATTACATATGAATTAATGTCACTTGAATTTTGGGAGTCTCTCGACCGGACAACCGGGGCTTCATGATGGGGAAACCACGACATAAAAAATTATTTTTTCCTAAAACATTCCCAGAGGGTTTGGTGGCATTAATACTGTGAAGAAAAAAATGTATATAAAGGTTTTGGAAAAAACCCACGACTAATCCCCTACGGAATGTGTGGGTTTTTGAAACATTTTGCCCCCAGGTGCTTTTGCTAAAACGATGCTCTTGACTATATATATATATATAT
The DNA here is from genome assembly GCA_963978895.1 of Erpobdella octoculata. Lineage (NCBI taxonomy): Eukaryota > Metazoa > Annelida > Clitellata > Hirudinida > Erpobdellidae > Erpobdella > Erpobdella octoculata. The sequence goes on from OZ022246.1 coordinate 1,439,824, forward strand.
ATATATATATATATATATATATATATATATATATATATATATATATATATATATATATATATATATATATATATATATATATATATATATATATATATATATATATATATATATATATATATATATATATATATATATATATATATATATATATATATATATATATATATATATATATATATATATATAACCAGCCGCGTAGCCATGGGGTAGCCACCCACAAACCGTTGTGGGCCCCATGGAAATTTCAAATTTTAAAATGTTATCTGTTATATGGCAGCTAATGAGCGTTTGAAAATTTTGGAAAAGTCCTTACGACATCCGATCATCAGGTTTTTGGAAGGAAAAGTGTTGAAAAAATTTGAGAAAAATACCTCAGACTTAAGCCCCCGTTTATGAAGTATTTTGGGTTAAAAACTTGGGCTCACTGACAGTCCCTGATGCCCCCCAGAACAGTACAAGTACAGAACACCCCACAGGCGAATTTGGCTGCCTACGCGGTTGTGTATAACAATACCTTTTACAGCTGCTTCACATATAATTTACTAGTGTTTACCTACTGCAAGGCCGGGTTGGGTCTTGATTTACCTAGGGCTTTCAAAGGGACCGGGCATAGATTTTTAGGCCAGGTATATAGGGATTTTAGAGTTATGATAACGAGTCGGACCGCAAAAAAATCGGCCCATGTAGTTTAGGTACTCTAAATAATTTCATATGGTATTTAAAGTAATTTAAACCTGTTCTACTTTTGTTTAGCACGCAAATTAAATAAATAAACACGCAATGGCGGCTCTGCAACCGATTATTCCGATTGGTAATCTAGTTTTTTTATGAATAAAATATTTAGACTTAGACTTTAGAGTAGTTTAGAGATTAAATTGTTAGTTAAGAAGGGAAGTTACATAAAAAATTTGTGTGACATCAGCTTGATGAGAGATTCAGTTGAAATTTCAAATACAAAATGATGGATTTTAATAAATTTTGGTTTATCCTATGCCTGGATTGTAAACTAATCTGTTATTTACTGCCACATAATGTAACTTGTTTTTTCTAATCAGCATCATAATCGGCAGCACTTAGTCGACGCATTGAGTGACTAGAGTTAGTAGAGACTAGACACTAGACTAGGACTAGACTAAGTCTCAGTGCTTTTAATTTTTTTATTTAAATTTCATAAAATCGTTTATAAAATGATTTGTGCTGCGGAGTACAGTGATTTTCCTCTTTTTCTTCAAATGTCATAAAATCGTTTAAAAAATTATTCGTGCAGCGGAGTACAGAGATTCTCCTCGCGACCCGACGAATTACGTTCTCGTCCGGCTGGACGTCGACGGCCTTAAAAAGAAAAGGTTCGGCAGCGATCCGGCAAATGCCAACATCACGTTCGACGTCAGCGGCTGGTGAGGGAAAACTTTTTTTTTATAACTTTCTGATTTGAAATTATAATTTGTTTTGCTTAGAATTTCACAAGCGTCGAATCAGTGTTCGTATAAGTCACTATAAGTTCTTTGAGTATTCGAGCTCATATGGAACTCTTTTAGATATCAGCTCTTCATTTTTTTGCAATGAAAATCAAAAACATGAATAAATATCTTTGAACAAAGATACACAAGAAGATGTAAAGATGTGTATGGAGATGTAAACATCAGTAAGATGATGTGAAGATATGTAAGGATATGTAGAGATACGTAAGGAGGTGTAAAGATATGTAAGAAAATGTAAAGATATGTATGGAGATGTAAAGATATGTAAGGAAATGTAAAGATATGTATGGAGATGTAAAGATATGTTAGGAGGTGTAAAGATATGTAAGGAGATGTAAATATATGTAAGGAGATGTGAAGATGTGTATGGAGATGTAAAGATATGTAAGGAGATGTAAAGATATGTAACCAAAAGATTATTTGAACAATGCCAATGAACTAAAATCTACTTTATAATAAAATTTCTTTTCTTTTAAAAATTTTCAGGTCTTTCAAATTAATGGTTGAGTTGGTCAGCGGCAAAGAGGCAGAAGTGTTAAAGGTTTACGTGTTCGAGATAAAAAGGTTACCGGCGGAAATACTTACGGACCGGTCGAAGACGTTCTACAAAGTTTGTTTCAAATTCTTGACGCGAAGAAATTGAAAATAAATCGAAATAAGACGTTGCCGATTTGTTTTCTAATACTCGGTAAATAAAAATAATGGCGTTTATCTGTCATGTTTTCGATTACGCAGGTGAAAAAAGACGAAGTGGAACTTCACCTGTGCAAAAAAGTACCTGGAGTGTGGACGGCTTGGCTTTCCAGCGTGGGCCTCGAACAGGAACAAAGTTGAAAGTAGCGGTTATGATGACGGAGTAGATGATGGATGTGTCAATGATGATTGTGATGGTGTAGGAAATGTCAGTTTTGTCTCATTGCTTCTTTTACTGTAAGGATCCTCAAATGTGTTTGTGAAAGAACAGTCGATGGGCTATTTGATTATGTTTTTGTTTAAGTTTTGTTCTTCTGCAGTATAATCCTATTCTATCAAAGCTCAGGAGACTGCCAAAATTACTTATTTATGTATAAATATCAGAGTCTATTATCCATCACCATTGTTTGGTATAATGTGATTATACTGTATCATCATTAGTTTTGTCTTCACTCTACTATTAGGTTTAATTTACAACTGTGGGAACCACAAGCTCATGCATTGCCTGTCTCTTTGGAGAAAAAAATATCAACATTTCTATCTATCGTGTTTTTTTTCTCAACACATTCTTTGAAATCGTCATAATTTATCTCTTTTTATTTGAGAACTGCCTCGGTCCGTGTTTGAACAATGCAAGCTTTTCTCTTCACTGTCTTAAACGATGATCATCAGTTTCAATTGTTAAGGCATCGTTTCGTGGGTCTAGTCCGATAGCTGCTCGTTGCCGAGTTTCTCTGCTGGCAGCTTTGCACCTTTTCTGTATTCAATGGTCGTATGTTTCTGTCGGTATGCATCTCGCTTCAGTTTCTCCCGTGGGTAACATGAAAAATAATCATTCGTACCACGATTAGTGTCTTTGTGCCTGATTTGTCTCGGTCTGTAGATGCTGAAAACCCTATCTCATTATGTTTGCATTTAATTTTTGTTATTTCATCAATCTTAAAGCACCTGGTGTAAAGGACTATAAACTATTATAAAAAAATATTCATAACTTTGTTCAAATTTCTATCGATTATTCCAAATTGTAACATTTTTGTTCTGTCTCTCGTTACTCCATAGAGAAAAAATTTGTAAACGATAATTTTGTTTGAACCATTTATTTGTATAAGTAAAAAATTTATTTTGAATAAAAAGTCATTCTTTTTTTTAAATCTTCTATTCATCATCGCTGTCAGTTTCGCAACCGTTTTCATTGTCATCATCATCGCCGTCGCTACTGTCATCGTCTAAATTCAAATCCCGAACGACATCGGGTCGATCGTCGACATCGTCTTCGATTTCGTCGGTCGCGACGTAATCTTCCTCGTGAACCTTCGATTCTTCTTCCTCGTCTCCGCAGTCGCTGACGGGCGATCTCGCCAAGGCTTCAAGCTCGTCTTCGTCAAAATCGCTTAAATAAATAAGTATTGTTGTTATTCATAGTTTTCAACGTTGCGGAAAGTGAGGAAACAAATTTGGATTAAACAAATTAAATAAATTCGAAGAAACAAAATAGACTGATTCGGATACCTGTATTCGGAGTCTGAGCCCGTTTTCTTTTTCTTATTTTTCTTTTCGACCCTGGTAATAAACAACGTTCAGTTATTAACCCAAACTATGTAATAAGATCACCGAGTGCAATAATAAGTATTTTTAAGATTTTATTATTTTTGCTGTTGCTACATGAAAGACTGACAAATAATAATTATTTAAATAACAAATAATAATGTGAATAAATTAAATTTACATATTATAATTTCAAGGTTATCACATTAGGACATTCACAGTAACGTTGCCAACATTAATAATTACACGTTACGTGTAGCCAACCAGCTGACAGACCTTTTATCTTTTTTACTGTTTTCTTTCTTCGTTTTATTTTTGTCCTGATCTTCCACTTTCGTTCCAGCGTCTTCGTCCGCCAGGGCCTGTGATTAAAAAAACGATTTAAAAGGTGAAGGTCATAACAATAGGCTGCCACTACCTGAAATACACCACCGAAGCCTAAGGGGCGACTCGTGCATGCGAGATAACAAATAAATGACAATATATTTTTATCATATCTATGCAATATTTCTTGAATAATTTTCAAGTTTTAAAAATTTTCAATTTTGAACACATGTTCACTAATACAATGTTTTCTGTAAATATACGACAAATAAATATACCATATCTTTGAATAGCAGCAGTTCCATCTGCTTAACTCTAACTTTCATCCAATCGTCGTAGTACGTCTTAACGTCGCTACCCTCTGACTTCAGTTTATCCTCCACGATTTCCTGGAATTTGAAAAAGAACTTATTTCGAAAAACGTTCTAAGATAATAAATACAGTTATTTGAAAAGATCTTATTTAAAAAAATAGTTTTTAAATAAATATATATATATATATATATATATATATATATATATATATATATATATATATATGAGGCAGTGTGTTTATTTGTGGGTGTGAGTGTTCACTTATCACACCCGAACCGCTGGAGCAATTGGAACGAAATTTTATTTTGCACGGAGGTAGTCCTCATATGGGATAAGTTGTATAGAAAGTTTCGACCCTTCTGTAACCCGACCAGACCACGAGGGATAAGTTACGGTACGGTTAGGGCTGAGGTTACGACAAGAGAAAAGGCGAAAGTAAAAACACCATGTAACCCTGGTAGTTAAATATAAATAATTCAAAGCTGTATAATAACTCAATTTTTTAATCAGATCACAATATATATATATAATTAAATACAAATTCTAGACAATTACAAAAAATATATACTTAAAAATAAAAATGTACAAATTAAATAAAACATGGGGGTACCGTGGTGGTCGCATCTCTCAGATCGATCGTCGATTCTCTCCTTCTCTTTTTCACTTGTTCGCACGTTGACTGGATCTTCTGCAAGACCAACTTGATCTTCTTCACGTAAATCCGAGCCTTGCTTTGTTTCGTAAAAGTTCTCAGCTACGGAGGTGTGAGAGGAAAGAGTTAATTTTAACTTTTTTTTTTAATTAAAATATTCAATGAAATCAACAGATCTTTTTTGACAAAATTCATTAACATCTTTTATAACGAATTATTCACAGAAGCTTAAACGAATAAAAAAAAACTGGCACAATACTTACTTTGTTGTATACTTAGAAACTACACCTTATTACTACGAATCATGTAAAAGCTGACTTAATTATTCGCGCCCACTAACTAGTCCTTAATACGGTACAATCCGGCTGTACCTTACCTGGGTACGACCTACGATTAGATATAACGTACCAAACCGTCGGTCCCGTCACGACTGCGCATAATACGATACCCGGTTGTAACGTATTTTGAATTCGACGTAACGTTCGACTATAACGACGTACTGAAATCTTACCTCGTCGACCAGGTTGGCGACGTGCTCTGGAAAGCTTATCCGATGGGCGTTCCAACTGCAGTACTCGAGGATGAGTTCCGTGATTTCATCCATGGCTGCGTCCTGTGGTGTACGATCGAATTGAATAAATTAAATATTCAATCACTAAGGCGCACCATTAAAGATACAATCACACACACACATGTCTTAATAGAATGGAATAAGAAATTTAGGTACACGCAGGTGTAGCGATAGAATTGAATGATAAAGATAGACTAAAGGATACGACCAAAACAGGATCACTCGGGTGTAGCTATAGATTTGAATGATAAAGATAGAATCAAGGATATGACCAAAATACGTTCGAGAAAAATGATGACAATCAAAGTTATAATTAGCTGTGCTGCTTCAAATACCACTTTAATTTACATCGCTTTTAAACTTTGCTATTAAAATCTTAGAAGTTCAGCAAGAACTTTGTACTCCACTTTGACCTGTCATCATCATCGTGACCACCACCACCACAACAATAACTTACCCTGAAAGCTTTTTCTTCTCTTTCCTCTTTAGACATCTTCAAGCAAACGGAGAAGACACAGTGCTTCATTTTCGATTGCTTCGGCTCCTTGAGGAAGAGTTTCGACCGAAGCGGCTTGACCGAGAAAAAATGAAATCACATAATAATAAGTATATAAATGCTAAAACGATAAAGATGATATGACACAGCGATTGAATAGTTTTTTTTTTTTACAAACAATCGCCGTCTCGACTGATCAGCTCCGCTTTGATTACCTGGAGGAGTATCGGGAGGACGGGAACGTAGAGGCCCGTGCTTTGGCAGAGCTCAATCAGGATCCTGACGTAGTGAAACCTCAACGGTATGCTCGCCGGGGCGTGATTCAATCTACATAATTTTTAAAAAAAATAACATTGATAACCTCAAATGACAATCAATTATACATAAACGCGTGAGGCAGCTTTCCAGCCGCATGGTTTGAAGGAATATTATTGTCTTTAAGTCCAAACAAATCTGCAAACAATTTGACATTTAATGGTAAAAATAAAAACTTAGACAATGATAACTATTTCAGCTGGTTATAAGTAATTATGAGTTATGTAATTTCAAAAATTAAATACCAGCATTCAACTTTTTATTTGTTAATAACTAACATATATATATTACACAACTCTCACTGTTCATTGATCTGGAACACAAACCGAGAAGACTTCTTACAACTTTAGTAATCTCTCCAACTTAGAATAAGCACTGCAAACTTATATTCATAGGCACAAAATTACAGACCCAGTCTCCGTTTTTACAGACATACGACGATGATTATTATGCTTTGGCCTGACCCAATAATCTCGACCCGACCCATTTCCAGCGACCCGAATACGAAGCCTCGGAATGAGCAGGGCTCTACTCCACCTCCGGAAAAACAAACAACGAACCCGACTTACTGGATAATGGTGAGGATGGCAGCCACCAGCGGACCGACGAGGGTCTTCAAGTACTTGTCGTCCTTGTTCTTGCCCAGGAGTCCCGCCCACATGGATAACGAGTGGCACGTCTGCCAGTCCGAGATGGCCTGACGAGGGCTCAAAACGGAGCTTTTGCGATCTTCCTAAAAATAAAAAAACCGAAAAGATTCTAACAATGAAGAAACAACAGAGCTGAAAAGCAACTGAAAAAATGACAAAAAAAAATAAAATTTTTGATTCATTATCGTATGACACTTCAAGACGAAACGAAAAACCCATCGCGGACAAACTAGTGTCTTACCTTTTTCGGGAACTTCACGACGTGCTCGACGTTCTTCGTCGTCTTTTGAAGAAAGGTGAAGGCACACCTGTACGCCGTGTAGGCGTTCAGAGAAAAAAGCTCGACGAGGGATTTCTTGATGAAGTTGATCGCCGGTAGAGAAATGACGGACGTGTAGTAACAGTTGCTCTTCGCTTTCAGGTAGAGATTCTGGAGAGAAAATAATTAATCGTTATTTATTTCTTTTCAAGCCGTCAAACCATTGTCATCTATTGCTTGTGAGACCATCGTTTACAGCTCATCCAGCTCACTGCGTATTTATCATTGTATTTGAGAAAACAGAAATAATAATAATAATGATAACAACATTAATAAGAATAATGCTTGAAAATTTTTAAAGTTGGCATAGAATCCAAAATAACTTCATAGCCATCAAGACATTTTGTCATCCATTCGTCGATGCCGTAATGCGAATAAGCCTAATAATAATAATATTAATATCAACAACAAAGCAAACACATTCCTAAAAGAACGTCACTAACGGTGAAAGCAAACTTGGTCGTTTTCTCGTTGAGCGTCGGTATGATGTTGATGAGGCATCTCAGTGCGAGGATTCTTATTGTCTCGTCGGGTGAAGAAGACCACAATTCGATCATTTTCTATGATATTATTAACGATATTTAGAAAGTCTCATCAAAAGCCATTAAGAGAGGGACAAATCAGGGAATGATAAAATGTATGTATATATGTATGTACATGTATGTACGTACGTATGTATGTCTGTGTGTATATAGGCACGTGTGTTGTTAAAGTTCTGTCCAACTATATGCGTATGTCAATAAAGATTAGTTTCAGTCAATGCGTGCGCCAATAAACCACGACCAAACAACCTTTAGAAACGGCTTGACGAGCTTCGGGTAGCAAGCGAAGAAAAGAGTCAACTCGAGTAGATGCTTCATCACCGGTTCTCTACTCTCACCCGATGAAATCTGATCTAACAACTGAAAACGAGAGAGATAAATTAATTATAAATAAAGAAAAATTAAACACGTTATTAATCAGCATATAAATTTTTTTATAATAAATCTAACCAGCCTTAAAAACTAGCCGGCAGTGAAAACTGATTCAATTTAAATTTCCAGCTCATTCATTTCCACGCAACCAACCTGAAGAACATCGAGAAGGTACGGCTTCAACAGGAGTTTGATCTTCTTCCACTTGTTGCTCATGGAAGGCAGGACGACCTTTTCCTTTTTCTTCAAGGCGGCAGGAAGCGCGAGGTGCTTCAAGAGTTCGGGCACGAGGTCAACGATGCAGGTAGATATGATGGCATTGTAGACTGTTGGAATATTATTCAAATTAAATTGGAATTTATCAACATAAAAACCGATGTGATACGTCATATAGATATAAATCATCTGCATCATCTATATTTCGTCTATGAATTTTTTTTAGAGTCGTCACAACAACTGTTGTTCTTATGACAGCTGAAACTTCACACAAACTTTGCATAATCATTTAAGCACACGCACGCACGCAGATGAATCATTCCGTGCAGCTGGACGCGATCGTCACGTACCGGAAATCGATTCGACGATGTACTTAGACGAAGCCTCTCCGTCCTTCGGAGGACTGTTGAACCGAACGGCTGCCTTGAACGCTTCCGACAGCTCCTTGAGTCCCTCGTGTAAATTTCCCTGTTTTTTCAAAATGAAATTAATTAATAATCATTAAAAATATAATCGTTACTAATTAATGTGATTTAATTAAATGGTAAATTCACTATCATCATTGGTATCCGTATTAAATTAGCTCTTTCATGTAATTGTGAGCGATCTATAACAGACAAGGTATGACCGATTGTTACAAACAATTTACCTGTATTAAGTTGTTCCACTTTTCAATTAATTTCAAGGTTACAGCAATCTGTCCCGGCTTCTTTTTCTTTTTGAACGAGTCATCTTTGCAGCTGTCTTTGTCATCGTCGTCGTCATCATCGCCATAAGGTTTTCGACCATCATCATCACTGTCCTGTTCTCCTTCATCACTTTCTTCCATTTCAACATCGCTCTTGTCGTCTTCCTCGTCATCACTTTCTCCATCCTCACCATCACCACTTCCTTCATCTTCATCACTTCCACCATCTTCTTCATCATCCTCATCACTGATTCCTTCTTCTGAATCCTGTTTTTTGGATGATGGTTTCTAAAATAAAATGTAACTTTGCTAACTAATTAGAGTAAATAAAATAGAGGATCCTCCCTTAAATACTCATATATTTAGGCAAATATGTTAAAAAAAAGATAAACCAAATGTAGTCGGCAAATGCTTCGTTCTTGCTCCTAAAAAAACGGTGCTAAATGAAAAAATCAGAGTTATGGCCAATTCAGATGTGATCAACAAATCAAAGGAAATGCAAAACATGTATAGTGTAGAAAAATGGAAATACAAGAAACTGACAGTAAAAAAGAAGAAAGTAACAGCAATTAATTTTTAGTCAATTAAATTTTTAATTGAAAAAAAAATTGCCTCTTTTGAGGTAAATAAATAAAAGTCTATTGTTCCATTTACTTGGAACGAATAAAGGCCATACAACAATAATTCTAGTACATTTTATTTTTTTATAAAAACTTTATAAATTTTTAAAAAATTGAAATTTTTGTGCAACAGTGTAACTAAGTAGGCCAGAATGCTACCGTTTTGTTTGTTTACACATTCCTGCAATTATTGAATGATCATAACAAATTCAGATTTTGCAATTGAATTTATAAAAAAAAACTACTTCTAATTTTTGTCTCTTTCTGGGCCTCTCTTCATTTTCCTCTTCACTTTCTTCATCGTCATCGCTCACATCAAAGTCTAGCAATTTTTCATCTTCTTGTTTGAGAAATTCGGCAAATTCAGGATCAATAGTCGACAAATTTGCAATAGTCTTTTTTAGTTTTGTTGGTGCCATCTGAAATCAAATTGTACGTCTACACTACCAACGTGGTAATTTGATTATGATTAAAATTAAAATAAACAAGACTGACTTAACAATTCAAAATCTATTAATTTAAAATGCGTTTCTTCAAATTCACTTAATTTCAAAGAAGCAATACCTTTTTATAGGGGCGATTACTATGTATAAGTACAAAAACGTTTCTAAAATTAAATTCACTGAATTATCGTCACTTTGTTTATATTTTAGATAAGTAAAAAAATTTTTGTAAAATTATTTAAAAACAAATAAATAATTAAATTACATAAAAATGTAACAATTACATTTTTAATTATTTTTAAATTTATATTAAATTAGTTGTTTTAACATAAACTGCAACTTTAACAAAAAAATAATTAGGCAAAAATATTTTTTTATATTTTAAATAATTTTTTTATTTTTAAATTTTTGTTTAAATTCAATTTATGATGTAACAACATTATACGTGTTCGTTTGCGGTAAACGAATTCGATTAGTAAAATTGTGGGTCTGTTGACGCGAATGTCTAGTTACGGTAAAGAAGGGTTATTTTCGTATGAAATTTGCTAAAATGTCATTTTAAATGTTATATCATTGTTTTTTAGTCGAGATTGCATGTTAATTTATCGCTTTTTATTAGCTTTCCCACTGAATTGCCACAAACAGACCGACCAGACCAGACCCTACGTAAGTGCCCAGTTAGTAATTTAGCTGGTTAAAGAAATTAAAAGCTGGTAATGGGTTCGGATAAAGAAGAGACTGAGGCTAAGCCGGAGGTGGTGACCGATTCTTCCGTAGAAAACATGCCGCAAAAGGCTGCTTCCGAGTCTGAAGTCTTGAAAGGTTTTAAAATTAATTAATTATTGTAATTTTATATTACTTACTTACTAATACTAACCGACGGTTTTACCGAATCCCAGCTGTTAACGGTCTGAAAACTAACTATACAAAATTAGTATTGAATGTCTTAAGGTGGAATCATGCGCAAGAATGAATCGAGTTAATTTTTTAACTGATGCTGAAGCCCATAGTAATGTTGACACATGGACATGATACCTAACGGATTTTGAACACACCTTATTTGTCATATGTCAACAGTATCAAGATAAATATTTTACTGAGTTTATTAATTAATTATTTCTTGAAAAAGTGGGCTTAAGGCTTAAGAGATTGGATTGAATTGATCAACTTTATTGATTGCCTAATAGACTAATGTAACTCTCTCTCTACAACTGCCTATCTCTATCTGAATGTAGGAATCTGCTTTACATTCTTATATAAACTCATTAAATATACATTTTGCACCATTTTTTAATAGTTTTTCCCATTTAATCAAGTTACACTGGGTTCCTCTTGAGTACAGGGACCGACCCGGGGGGCGGGGAATGCATTCCACCCACCACACCAGGAATTCCTGGACCCCCCCCTGCTTGAGTACAGATTAATTTTTAAAACATCCTGTTTGATGTTTATAACCATTAAGACTACATCTCTCTCTATTTAAAAAAATTTTGTTTCTGAACCTGAACAATCTAATCTGCAATTTTCCTTCTCTTAATGTATGTATCTCAATCCTAATAAAGACTTTTTTGTTCATCTTTATTATTTTTTGTACTCATATTTATGTAGCCATTTTTTCACTCTCTTTTAACTTCGGTGTCATTGACTGCTCTCAGAAGGGAGAGATGTCGTTATTTCCTAGCAGAGCATTTTTAGCTTCAGTTAAACATTCCATAGCGATTCTTTACTTTAAGTTACTTGGCAGATTTACAGTTAGGTAAAAAGTTAGTAGCGAGGATAAACTTCGCCAGACATGCCACTAAGGTATAATAAATGATCATCTACTAACAATTGTATTTTTTCTCTTAGTTTGCAAATTTCAATTGGTATAATTCATTACCTAAATAGAATTAAAAGTTATCAAGCATTAAACGAGTATTACTTACCTAGTTCTGTCTCTTATAAACGATCGCACATTCGAATCCGCTAGGCGTCGTGGTCCTAGTCGACGTAAGATGTGGAAGGGAAGACTGGAGCGATTCCATAGAAGTCCAGCTGGTCAGACTGGGCGCCAGGACCGTCGAGACCTTCGTCTCCGACCTGACCCACGTCGTCTTCAAGGACGGGCACAGGAGGACCCTGAATGCCGCGTTGAGGCGCAAAGTTCACCTGGTCAACGTTCTCTGGATAGACAGGTGTCATAGTATTAATTGATTGTATTTTAATTCAATTAAATTAGTTAAATTAATTGATAGTATTAATTGATTGTATTTTAATTAAATTAGTTAAATTATTTGATAATTGAACAAATTGATTGTATTTTAATTAAATTAGTTAAATTAATTGATAGTTGAATGAATTGATGGTAATAATTGTTTGTATTTTAATTAAACTAAATTAGTTAAATTAATTGATAGTATTTCAATTAAATTGAATCAGTTAAATTAATTGATTTATTTTAATTCAATTAAATTAGTTAAATTAATTGAACATTGCTTTTCGTTATCTTTTCAGCTGCAGGACTAAGATGTACCGGGACAATGAGGAGAATTTCAAAGTGATCATACCAGAAAAACCTATTGATAAACCTTGGTATGTCAAGCGGGTTGAGGTAAGACGTCATCTTGATGCTGTTAAGTCATTAAAGAGAGCAAATATTTAGATATAAATTGCTGGTTTTTGGGGTCGATAATTTATCGTAACCCCGAAAAAAATGCTCCAACTGCGTTAGAATAAAAATTTGTTTATGCGTAGAAGATGAAAGAGCGATGAAAAAAAAAGTTATTGACTGCGTAAATCATTGGTTTTGTACATTTGATCTTCATTTTATGTCCTTTTTTTAACTTTCAGCAGAAACACAAGTACCTGCTCGACCAAAAGCCCGATCCGTGGGAGGAACTGAACGGAGTGAAGTCGACTCCGCCAGTTTCTCGGACACCGGCGCCGAAGAAAGCTACGATCGATTCTTACTTTGCCAGCAATAGTGCAGGGGTAAACTTCATGATTTGATTTGAACTTGTTACTTTTTATAATATAAGATCGGAGGCTCTATGGCGTTGCCTTAAACCAGCTCCAGTAAGAGTGAGACACCAGTTAGTTATTTTCGTATTAAAATATCGGTTGTAATTCAAATAAAGAGTATTTATAATCGTTTATCGATGATGCGGCATGAAATGTTTACGTCTCTTTGCTTATAAAAGTTTTTCGGTAACTTTCTTTCAGAGTGCGAGCGCATCGAAGACTGCCACGGTAACCCCATTGGGTGGAAGGAACACACGACGGAGATCCAAACTGCTGCTGAACAACAACAACGGTGAGTGAGCGGACTTGTTTTCATCTCCGCCGTTCCTGATTTGTACTACGACCGATTTGAGTCGAGTCGTTTATAATCTATCGCATTTCTTTCGGAAAAATTCAGTTTTCCTCGGTTTCGAGTTATTCATTTCCATTTTTGTTTTTTTTTATCCCGCACAGTCAACCAGCCGGAGACGGAAAACGTGGAAAAGACGGCAGACGAAGACAGCGGTGACTACATCGACCATTTATTCAGTAAGTGAATCGATGCCGTGTGAATAATCTTGCTTAACTGATTATTAATTTAAAAATTAGATTTTATAATTTTGTTTAAGCAAATAATGTTAATTATTTAAATAAAATATTTAAATAATTTATTCGAATAAATTATTGAAATCTTGAGAGTCAAAGAACTCCGTCCGTTCACATTTGGTTTTTACTTCCAGGTCGCATCGACACTCCCAACGGTCCTTCCGCCGTGGAGGCTATCACCGAGAGTCTTTCTGTGTTAAAAAGGCGTTACAACCACCTGGACAGTTTCCGCAATCGGCAGAACTCTCCGATGAGCAGCGCGTGCAGCTCCGCGTACGACGACGAGGACGCCCCGTACATCCCGCTCATGGAGCGCTGTCGGGCGAAGCAGCTCGTGGCGGCGAACGGAGGCGGAAGCACGCCGACCGCGAGCAACGAGGAGCAGATCAGTAAGCCTTCGTTTTCGGCTCCGTCCTGCTTGAAGTCGTCTCAGTCCTCGGCGGAAGAAAAACCGAGCGCCAAAAAAAGGAAGAGCTCGATTGGTACTACCAGCCAGAATAAAAGGATGAAACTGGACGACGATGACGACGACAGTCTCGAGAAGCGAGTCCAGAAACGGCGATCTTCAAAATTTTCAGCGGAATCTACTCCGACCAGTGGCATGTCGCGTCGGCGGAGCGAGAGACTGGTTTTGAAGAGCTCCAATTTGAGCTCCAGCCAGTCGTCGAACAACAGCGATGACATTTTCGGGTTTTGCAGCTCGCACGAGAGCGACGATGCGACTCCCGAGAAGAAGAAGAAGAAGATGGCTGGTCTCAGAAATCACGACGTTGCCATCCATCAGGGTAAGGACGCTATCAAGACATCTACCGAGCTTTGTTCTACTTCGCAAGAGAAGATCGTGTCTAATAAGAGCAATCATCGTGCCAACCTCGGCACTCATACAATCAAAGAGGAAGAAGCAGAAATCGAGTCTACGGACAGCAAAAGCAGCTGCGAGAGGAACGCCCGTGTGAAGAACGGTCACGTTGACGTCAACGATGCCAATGTTAAAGCGCTGTTACCACAAACCACTTTGCCAAAAAGTGATGACAGTGGCAATTCACAAACTGCTCTGCTGCAGAGTAACAGCACAGGCAAATCACAAGCCACTCAGCTGCAGAGTAACAGCAGTAGCAAATCACAAGCCACTCAGCTGCAGAGTAACAGCAGTGGCAAATCACAAGCTACTCAGCTGCAGAGTAACAGCAGTGGCAAATCACAAGCTACTCAGCTGCAGAGTAACAACAGTGGCACATCACAAGCTACTCTGCCCGGCTCTTTCGGCCAAGGAGCATCTAACCAGCAAGTGCAGCGGAAGAGGAAGCCCGAAAAGAAGGACGTCGTGAGGCGCACTCCGGGAGAATCTCCCTCTCCGCTCAAGAGCAAATCCATCCTCAACTACTTTTCGCCTTTTGCCGGTACCGTTTTGAGCGACGAAGCGGATCCTCTCCTACTGGACGATCGTCCGCCGTCCCAGGAAAGCAGTGTTTTGGTTTCTACGAACTTGCACCAATGGTAATCCCGCTTGCTGGACTTGGTTTTTTTGTTTACCCATGCATTCATGGCGCCCTCTTGTGACGCTCAATCTATCCATGCAGATAAGATTATTATTGTCAATTATAATTACAATAAACATTTTTAAATTGTTTTCACACAAAAATATCTTTTGTTTATTTATTAATATTTAACACATCTGCGATAAAGGTGTCTTCGCCACTATTGCGGTAGTTTACTATATTTAAAAGACGTTGGTAAACGTGAAATTATGTGCCTACGAGTTTGCGACTCTAGCTGCGTCGTTCTCAGGGATGTGTTTTGGTTGTGTGCGCCTACACTGTGGCTAGTATGTTGGCGATATTTATCTCTTTTTTTCCTTCTTGAACAACATGCATTTTATTTGGATCACTTTCAATTTAACATTCTGTTTTTGTTAATTTTGGAATCTATTTAATATTTCTTTCGATTTTGTTGAATAAAAGTGAATACCAGAAAAAAACAACCTTGGTAGCAGTGTATCTTCTTATCGAAACCGGGAAGAATTTATGTATTTCGACAGTCGCACGGCGGGCAATATTTTGCACTTCGATGCGGAACAAAAAGTAGACATTCTTGTCTCGTTAAAAAAAAACAAAAAAGTTAATTTGCTTATTTATTCTCGGACAGTTTTGTAATAAATTGAATAAAAACCCTTTCGTCTCGCTCATTTTCAACTTGTTTTCGAGAGCGAATTTTTGAAACCGATTATGACTAAAAAAAATGTTTTTAAATATTAAAAAAAAAATTTGTATTATTCATCGTAAGGGAGAAAGACATCATGAGGTCTGCCGTTAAAGAACTCCGTTCGTTCTCCTTGTCCGAGGAGGTCACCAGCGGGTGTGTGGTCGTGACCGGCAGTAGGAGAAGGACGCTGAAGATTCTGAACGGGATTGCCTTGGGATGTTGGATTGTTAAGTTCTCCTGGGTTCGTATGATTTTGTAAATTTACCGTTTTTTAAGATGTTAAGGTTTTATTCGTTACCTCAAGAGACCCAATTGTACTCGGTCTTATGAGGGGTTGTCTAGAGCTCTTCAGTCTGATTTCCTGGCGTACTTTAGGCTGCCGACTGAATATTATCCTTCAAACCGTGATGAAAGATAGTTAGCGCTCTTGTAAATATTGGTCATGTTGTAGCTTTCGTCTCAGTTCTTCTCTGTCGACAAGTGTTTGGTCTTATTATATAGATTAAGATGTCGTTTTTATTTTTAAATTTTACTTTTCAAGATCCAAGAATCTCGTCGGGAAGGCAGGTGGCTGGACCTGAATCGCTACGAGGCTGCAAATTATTTCCCAGCCTGTCAAGTAATAGTTTCATAATTATGTCTACTTCTTTAGCGTGTAACTTTTTACGCCCCCCTCGTAATTACCGTCTCATCATTGTAATGAATGTAATTTTCTCGATAGTGATTCAGCGATTTGTTGTGATTTTCGTTATCCGACCAGGAGAACAGGATCGAGAGAACGGAGCGGCGCGGGAAAGAAAATTACTCGAGGAATTTGTTTTCGTGCTGCGGCAGCATCTATTTAGCTCCTGGCTGTGATCCAGAGAATGAGGAGCTAGAACGATTGATCGTCACGTGCAGAGGAAGGGTTGGTTGACTCTTGAAGTGATCTATCACGTTTAATCAATAAAATATGATTCTAACTGGTCATTTTAATGACGAACTACTATCTATTGGTCGATCACGGTTTTTACAAACTCGGACGATCGCATTTATAGAATTTTTTATAATATTTTAACATAACAAAAAAGTATGATAATGATTGGCACAAACTATGAGTCTCTATGCCCGCATCTAAAATGAATAGAGAGAAATCATATCACTATAATAAAAAGTCTGGTTTATAGTTATGTAGAAGATCGTTGGTTTCGAAGTGACAGTCTAATAATCTTTTAAATTCATTTGTATTCATATTTTCATTTTGCTGCCGCCATATGCATTCGAATGAACATTTTTTTTTATTACCGATTCAGATATCCAGCAGCCTCAGAAAGGCGCAGATATGTATCGGCAAGCCGCTTAGGAGGGCCACTATCAACGTCAGCGAGAAATGGGTGCTAGGTATGTCCGCTACAAATTCTGGGTGGGGGGGGCTTGTTATTATGTTTTGTGCGAATGTCGTTTAAGACGTTTCATTGTACTGGAAATATTTTTGGAGAGCAAGACATTTCTATATTCTACTAGACGGTCGGTCGTGCCCGTGTAACAAAGTACTCGGTGTGATGATTGTAGATGAATGCGTTTTATGATAATTTAACTTTTTCTCTACAGATTCAATAACAGAAAACAGATGTCTAGAGTTTGGTCCTTATTTGCTGAAATGAATGCGTGTGAATATATTTTTATTTTTCGTTTAATGAATTGTTTTTATTTGAGTTTTTTTTCTTTAAATCCCTCGAAGATGTGGAATGAAGGAAGTCGAGAAAGTGTGTGATTTTAAAATCGGACACGTTTTTTTATAGTTGTTTTTTTTTTATTTTAGACATCTTTTTATTGTTGTTATTTATTTTTTTTTTGGCTTTTATTTGTTTATAATAATTTAGATGAACAAACCTGTGAAAGCGTAAACTCTTCCTGACGTGTATTGCTTTTTTTTTAGTCTTCTCCATTTTCATAGTTCTTCGATCTATTAAGCCAAGCCCGTTATAAGTTCATCGGAAAAAGGTAGGCTGTGAAGAAGCATTTTTTTTCTATGTGCGTTGAAGCCTACAAAAAATTTTCCTGTAGGGAAAACAGGGAAACCTTCATGTAAGCTTGATGTGTTTTTGCGTCTTGGATAGTTTCAAGCTACAATGTGACATAGGCAGTAGTAGAAAGCTCATAGTCTCAATAGAACCAGATGTGTGTAATCAAACTATCGAGCGTAAATAATGTCGAACGCCATACTATTAATATGTTGGTATTAGTTGTATTTTATTGGTTTATTTTTCGGGCCGATTTTGGACAGTGGTGCTGAACAAATTTGATAATAAAAGGACATCTGGTGAGTCTTAAAACACCTGGTGTAAAGGACTATAAACTATAATAATAATAATTGCAATACGAAGTTAAGCGCTTTTTACGACGAGGCGTGTTGTGTGGGTTTGGTCAAAGCTGGCAAAAAACATTTATTGAGCAAAAAAAATGTTTAAAAATAAAAAAACTTAAAATAAGGGTTTTTATCGCAAACGTGTTTACAAAGGGGAGGGGGACAGTTAAGTAAGGAGTTTTCTGAAAAGTTTACGAGCCACAAAAATCGAGGCTAAAAAACAGTTTAAGCAACAATTAGTAATATCAAACTATAAGACATTTAATTTGAACCAATTTATTACAATAACCAATTCAGTCGCCTTTTTTGCAAAAAAAATGTCAATGACGGCTTCTTCATTAATGGGAAGGTCGCGATTGATCGTCATCTGGGCAAACCCATTCAGCCTTGCCTGGCCCATTGTGGTGCGTAGATATGATTTAAGTCTGTGCATAGTTGAGAAGGATCTCTCGGCTGTCGCGGAAGACAGGGGCAACGTGATGAAGAGTTTCAGCAGCGTATTTATCTGGGGGTTAACGGATTCCCCCAGCCCCCCTGACTGCGCCCCTGCTGAGTATGGTTGTTCTGTAAAATGGGACCACAAGTGAGTAAAAGTAACTTTTAAATAATTTTTTTTTCAACAAAGTTTTAGCGTAGGCACTTGTTGTTTTATCTACAATTTTCTATCCAACTGCAGAAAATTTGATAGAAATTTTATATTTCATAGCTTCATCAGTGAAACTACAAAGTGAAACTAATCGGGCAATAATCGGCCCGATTATGCGTGCACCGATTAATCGGGCCCAGCCACAAGATCTTATATATATATACATACATATATATATGTATGTATGTATATATATATATATATATATATATATATATATATATATATATATATATATATATATATATATATATATATATATATATATATATATATATATATATATATATATATATATATATATATATATATATATATGTATATATATATATATATTTATATATATATAAATATATGTTCTTTTAAATATATGTATATATATATTTATATATATATATATATATATATATATATATATATATATATATATATATATATATATATATATATATATATATATATATGTATATATATATATATATTTATATATATATAAATATATGTTCTTTTAAATATATGTATATATATATTTATATATATATAAATATATGTTCTTTTAAATATATGTATATATATATCTATAAATATAAAAGAACATGTCCTGACTGACTGACTGACTGATTATCAACGCCGAGCTCAAACGCCTCATCCTAGGAACGTAACCTAATTTAGTTTAATTAGTTAAATTAATTAATTAATTGTATTTCAATTAAATTGAATCAGTTAAATTAATTGATTTATTTTAATTTAATTTAGTTAGTTAAGTTAATTGAACATTGAACATTAAGCGGAAAAGGCGCTCAATAAATTATCAAACATTTACATTTTTACAATTACATTTACATTGCTTTTCATTATCTTTTCAGCTGCAGGACTAAGATGTACCGGGACAATGAGGAGAATTTCAAAGTGATCATACCAGAAAAACCTTTTGATAAACCTTGGTATGTCAAGCGGGTTGAGGTAAGACGTCATCTTGATGCTGTTAAGTCATTAAAGAGAGCAAATATTTAGATATAAGTTGCTGGTTTTTGGGGTCGATAATTTATCGTAACCCCGAACAAAATGCTCCAACTGCGTTAGAATAAGAATTTGTTTATGTGTAGAAAATGAAAAAGCAATGAAAAAAAGTGATTGACTGCGTAAATCATTGGTTTTGTACATTTGATCTTCATTTTATGTCTTCTTTTTTAACTTTCAGAAACTCGGGTACCTGCTCGACCAAAAGCCCGATCCGTGGGAGGAACTGAACGGAGTCAAGTCAGTTTCTCTGACACCAGCGCCGAAGAAAGCTACGATCGATTCTTACTTTACCAGCAATAGTGCAGGGGTAAACTTCATGATTTGATTTTAACTTGTTACTTTTTATAATTTAAGATTGGAGGCTCTATGCTGTTGCCTTAAACCAGCGCCAGTAAGAGTAAGACACCAGTTAGTTATTTTCGTATTAAAATATCGGTTGTAATTCAAATAGAGAGTATTTATAATCGTTTATCGATGCTGCTGCATGAAATGTTTACGTCTCTCTGCTTATAAAAGTTTTTCGGTAACTTTCTTTCAGAGTGCGAGCGCATCGAAGACTGCCACAGTAACCCCGTTGGGCGGAAGGAACACACGACGGAGATCCAAACTGCTGCTGAACAACAACGGTGAGCGAGCGGACTTGTTTTCTTTCAACTCTGCCGTTCCTGATTTATACGACCGATTTGAGTCGATTGGTTCATAATCTATCGCGTTTCTTTCGGAGAAATTCAGTTTTCTTTTTGGTTTCATTTTCATTCGTTTTTTCTACCGCACAGTCAACCAGCCGGAGATGGGAAAGGTGGAAAAGACGACCGACGAAGACAGCGGTGACTACATCGACCAACTCGTCGGTAATTTATTCAGTAAGTGAATCGATGCCGTGTGAATAATCTTGCTTAACTGATTATTATTTCTGTAGAAATAATTTAAAAATTAGATTTTATAATTTTGTTTAAGCAAATAATGTTAATTATTTAAATAAAATATTTCAATAATTTATTCAAATTAATTATTTAAATCTTGAGAGTCAAAGAACTCTGTCCGTTAACATTTGGTTTTCACTTCCAGGTCGCATCGACACCCCCAACGGTCCTTCTGCCGTGGAGGCCATCACCGAGAGTCTCTCTGCGATAAAAAGGCGTTACAACCACCTGGACAGTTATTACAACGATGATTTTGGCATTTGAATGAATAATTACATTAAAAAAAACCTCTTATTGTATTTTTTCCTCAAATATAAATTTGTTTATTTAACTGAATTCATCAAAACAGTTTAAAAAAAAGCCAGACTAAATTATTCAATCCTTGCTTGTACATTTAGGCTAGACTTTTTATCGATTGGGATGGGGGCAGTCTATATAGTGGCTCCAAAATTCATGTGTAATGAAGATCGTAGGCAGGGAGTGGTAGCTCCCCCCCGATATCAATCATTTTTTTAAACTTTCAAATAAGGTAGGACACTCCCAGTCATCAACTATTTTGGTGAAAAAATGCAGTCAAGCACTAGTCATTTAATCTACCAGTATTCGGTCCCACTAATGATTTTGGGAGAGAGCCACTCCCACCCTAATCCCAGCACTGTCTCCTGGAGAAAAGCTAAAATGACATGTCCGATAGGTCGTCTTTCTCCCTAAGATTTTGCATGACCAACGAGCATTTCGACCCGTGAAATTCTAGCCAGCGATAGGACGGCAATGGCTGCGGCCGACTTAAACGCTTTAAAAAGTAAACTTTTTCCACCATCTTTCTCGCAGATTCTTGTAACATAATAACAATAAACTTTCTTTTGGAAACCTCTTTGAAATAGAGATTGCGAAGAACAGCATCAAACTCATCGATCACGAACACGGAGAAGATATTCTACTAATCACTTCTTGTATTTTATCTAAACGAGTAGATACACCAAAGTGGAAAAAAAGCATATATCTATATATGTAAAAAAACATAATAATATAAATAAAAATGGCATACAAAAAAAAGAAAGAAAGTAAGACAGCGGCGACTTGGAAAAATATCAACGACCGACACTCCGGGGTAGGTTCGCAGATGGAAAAAGATCATTTTTTCGTCCGAGGAATTCATTTACTCAGACTTGCTTGATATATATATACATACAGTAAAGCTTAGGGTACTTACTCATCATCGTCAAATATAAAAATATCTCTTCATAATCACGAATCATCAGTTATTTACAACAAAAGAAAAAAGACAATCAATCGATTAACTGTCAACTGGACCCCTTGTAGTCGGGCATCACGTTGACCAGATTTACGAGGACTTCGACATTTCCTGACCAATCTTGATGTTGCTCGTCTTGGGCCGAAGTGATATACTCGTCGGAGAGAGCTCTGTAAAGTTTACTATCTGAAATTTCTGCATTAGATCCACCCTGGATCAGGATGTCGTTGTCACCGACGATAGTCTCTTTGTCTTCCGCACCGGCCGAGCCCTCGACAACTTTTTCGTTCTCGGGTGGTAGCATATTAGATATTTCTTCCTCGTGTTTGCAGCGAGCATGTTGGACCACCACGCTGCAGCTGAACGACCCGAACGAGCAGAAGGCGCACTGGACGGGAGGTCGGACGGTGTGTCTCAGTACGTGACTGCGGAACGTCTCGGAGTCGTAGGTCTCGAAGGCGCAGAAGCCGCACCTCCTCAGCGCCCAGACCTCGCCCTCGTCTCCGGTCGGAAGTATTTCGATGGAAGGCAGTTTGTCCGACCAAAAGTGCTCTACTTTGAGGTGCTTGAACAGGCCCGAGCCGTTCCTCGACAGCTGCACAAAGTCGCAGAGGTGACAGCAGAACTTCAGCGTCTGTACCGGCTTCCAGTTAGGAAGCGATGACTTAGAAGATATTCCAAGGTCAGGGTCGACCAGATAACCTCCCGTTTCCGTGTGCATCGACTTCCTGGCCGTGACGTGCAGCTTCGCAGCGACGTTGGCCCTGGCGGCGGAGGTGAGGAGCATCAACGACTTCGACATCTGGCATCCGGACGATCGCGAGTTGCTGAAGACCTTGTTCGTCTCTACGTCCACCCATCGGATCGGGAGCTTAGGGTGTTTCGCTATGCAGTGCCTCCTCACGCGGAATCTGTGCGGAATTAATCATTCAAAATCACAAAAGTCGTTTCATTGAATAAACACACAGAAAAAAAGGAAATATCTCGTATGAAAAAGTATTTTAAAAAGAAAAAAATGAATTAAAATAAAACTCACACGACGTGATATTTCTGGCTGCAGTGGTAGCACTTCCATCTCGGCGGCCTGTGGGTGACGACGTGCACCTTGAAATTGTCGCGGTCCAGGGACTTGTAGTCGCAGAACTGGCACCTGTACCAGCCGTCGGAGTCGGCGGAGAATGGCAAGTCGACCAGCACTCCGTCCAAGTAGACGGCGTTCGTAGAATCTGAAAGATGAAGCAACGAAAAGGTCAGGCTGCTGTCGGGGTGCGCAAACTCACAGCTGGCGTTTCAAAAACTCCAACTGGGATGCTCCACTGCATCAAAGACGGAATTCGCAGCTGCAAGTTTTCCAGAATAAGTTGAAAAAGTGCACATTTTTCCTAAATAAATAGCAGTAATTACGCCAAAAGCCTAGATGAAACTGTCAAACACGCATCAAACGCCAAAATAAATGAATAAACAATCGCTGATACAACCAGCACCGACTCAAAAAGTAAGTGACATGCCACTCGTACCAGATCTAGATGCGAGTAGCGTTTATAGAATATGTCACAGAATCATCCGAAAGACACACACACACACGCACACACACGTAACACCAATGCAGGTGAGATACAGCCGACCAGATTGGAATAAAATAAGAAAATGGAAACATTTCGGCTACAGCACGTGCAAATCTTGTAAAAAAAAAAAACGGCTTTCTTAACCATCAAGTTTATAAATAGTTCAAGTTTATTGGGCACAAACTTGAACTATTAACTCGATGAAATTAATCGTACAAAATATCAGAGTTTGATCGATATCAACTTAGCAACTGATGCAACTAGAGTTCAAATGTCTCAATATCATTATCATCATCACGGCAGCCACACCAATCTACTTAATGGTTTTTTTTGTATATCCCTCTAAAATAGCAAAATAAAAACTAATAACAAACTGTTTAATGATTTTCACATTATCTTTTATTGACATTTTAACATCTGTCGCACAGGCAGTACTGTGTGCCGCAGGCAGAAGAAGAACATCGATATTGTCAAAACGAAAAATGTCGATCGCGAAACAAGTTGAATCAAAGGAACGGCACATTAATTAATTATTAAAGCCATTAAAATTCATCATTTATGATAACAAATTCAAAATATACCCAGACTGGCGGTTTCGGAATTTCCGCAGGCGGAGGGGGCTTCCGGCTTGGGCGCGGGGCGGTTCGGCTCGTCGACGACCTTCGTGAACTTGAAGGACAGACCCTGGTGCTGGGTTTTCGTGTGCTTCCTGATCCGGCTCGGGTAGTGCGCCATGTAGTCGCAGTAAGAGCACTTGAACCGGTACGGGCCGTGCTTGATCATGTGTCCGCGTACCAGCTTCATGCTGCTGTTCGTGTACGGACACTCGGGGCACTTCAAGATCTTGGAGCCGGCCTTCACCGGCACGGGGCTGAGCATCGGCTTGCATTGCTTCTGCCGCTGTTGTTTCTGATGAGACATGGAAGAGGAGAGAGTGACAGAAGGAAGGGCGTCTTTGAGAGACAACGTGAAATCGACGCTAGACTTTTTTTGCCGAACTTCTTTCGGCTCGGACTTCACCTCTACTATCGTTTCTTCCAGCATCTTTCTGACAAGCTCCTCTTTTTCCGAATTTCCGTCCTCTCTGATCGCGACCTCCACGCCGGGATGCTTGACCTGGAAGTGCTTGGAAAGGACCGGTCGTTGAGTCTCGGCGAAAGAGCAGACGGTGCACTTCAGAGGCTTGTAATTGATCTCCTTCATCAGGTGATGCTTCATGTCCGTCCGGATGCCGGTCACGAACGAGCAAAACTTACACTTAAAAGACGGCTTGACCGCTTCCACGGCAGGCGGGGACGGTGGAAGGAAATCCTCGTTTTCAGAGTCTTCTTCGTCGATTGCTTCATTTCCCACGTCTTCCTCTCCGTCGTCTCCATCGTCTTCGTCTTCCATCGTGTTGTCGTGGGAATGGACCGCGCTGTCGTCCGCCAAGCTGGACATCTTGATCTTGTAATAACTCTTGCTGATCTTCTTCTCGAGATCTTCGTTGATGCAGTGGAGCGATCGGACCTCCCTGCCCGGGTGCTTGGCGACGACGTGCTTCTTGATCGGGAAGCTCTTGACGGAGCGGGCAACATCGCAGTATGGGCAGATGTACGGATGGTACCTCAAGTGCGACATGATGTGATGCCGCATGACGGTCATCTTGTTGGACTTGTACGTGCAGAGAGTGCACTGGTAGAGGCTGGCCCGCGACTTGCCGAACTGGGACGAGACGTTGCTGAACTTGGTGTTCTGAATGTTGTTCATCTTGATCGGCAGCGTCGGATCCGTTCCGTCGACGTCCATGTCTTCATCTTCGTTGTCTCCGAAATCCTGACTGGAATTGGCGGCGGCAGTCTTGCCTTTCGAGCTGTCCGTCCTTGCTCTGATGAAGGTGTAGGCGGACGTGACGGAGTGATGGTGGATCTCTTTCAAGTGCTTCGTTATTTCGTGCTTGCTCTTCTTCACCACCTGGCAGTGCTGGCAGACGTAAGTACCTCCGTCGGCGTTTTCCAGCCTCGATGTCTTAGAGTCGACGCCCTCTCCCGGCTCGTCTTCCTTTTCGAATTCCACCTCGCTCTCGTCTTCCGAGTTCGGACCGGCGGAGTTGCCCGACGTCATCTTCGTCGTCTCGAAATTCGACGAATTGATCTGCTTGAAGCGCACGAGCTTGTACTGATGCTTGGACAAGCAGTGGCTCTGCACGCGAGCGGCCAGCATGTGCTTGAACTCGCAGTAGAAGCACTGGAAGATCCTGTGAGTCCTCTTGTGGGCGGCCAGGGACAGCTCGCTGTCGGTCACGAAAGAGCAACTGTCGCAGTAGATCCTGGGAATGGCTTTCGTGGTGATCTTCACGGACACGTCGGCCTGGTGGGCAGGAGCGGCCATCTTGGGATAGGGAAACCGCTTGATGTTCTTTCGGAGATAATCGTCGTACTCTTGGAAGGTCCTTTTGACGAAGATCTCCTTGCCCGGATGGGCCTCCTCGATGTGGATGATGACCTGCTGACGACCCCACATGTAGAGGTTACAGTGCGGACAGCTGAACTGCCTCAGGTTGAGGTGGGTCTTGATGATGTGGTACTTGGTCTTGTCGTTGCGCGGGTCCCTGTAGCCGCAGATCAGGCACCGGAAGTAGCCGGAGCTGTACCTCGGATTCGTCTGCTGCTCCATGATCCGGGCGAAGTTCGCATCGATGACGTCCTCGTCGTCGTTGACGGCGTTCGCGGAATCCGAGCCGGCGCTGAACAGGCACTCCATGTTCTTCTGGAGGTAGGAGGCCTTCTCCTCGACGGTGCTGACGACGCCCCTGTGCTTGCCGGGGTGGAGCCGGCCGATGTGCGAGGTGACCGACTCCGTCTTGTTCATGTACAGGTGGCAGTGCGGGCAGCTGTACGGCTTGAGGTTCATGTGCGAGGATATCAGGTGATACTTGACATCTATCTCGCTGTTGCTGGCGTAGGCGCACTCTTTGCACTTCCACTTGTCCGATTTAAGGTAGGAATTGGGCGACTTGACAGACGTAAGGCTGGTATTCGAAGCGTTTGCGTGCTTCGAAGTTTTGCTATCTTTCGTACTCGAAGACTTCAAGTTCTTGACAGCCTTCTCCGCCTCTTCGTCGTTCGGAAGTTCCATGATCGGTATTCCGTCTTTGTTGGAGAGCGCCATGGTGACGATGCTGTGGCTGTCGTCGATCGGTATTATGGCGTTGAACAGAACGAGCTCGTCTCGGACGGAAACGTTCTTCGACGGGTGGAACTTGATGCAGTGAGACTTGACGACCGCCTTGCTCTTGCTGTTTCCGAAGCCGCAGTGCCGGCACGTGTACACCTTCTTTTTCAGGTGGACGTGCAGGATGTGGAGCCGGATGTCCCGGCGGTTCCACTTGGACACCACTCCGCAGTAATGGCACTTGAACTGTCTCTTGCTGCTGCCGTTCAAGTCGCTCTCGTCGAGCACGTCCCTGGTGCTGTTGCCGACGGAAAGTCCCAATTGGCCGCCAGCTCCATCTTCTTCTTCTTCCTCCTCATCGTCGGCATCCCTCTTGAAACTTTCTTCCACGTTCGAGTCGACTTGGGACGACTCGTCGATGACCATGTCTCGCAGGGATTCGTCCGCCGCGTCGTCTTCGGCGCCCGCGTCGACCTTCGTCTGCCTCTTGACGGCGACGTACGGCATGTTCGGATGGTGCATGTCGATGTGCTTCTTGACCCTGAAGACGTCCATGAGGGCGAAGCCGCAGTAGGTGCAGGAGAACGGATAGAACTCGAGATGCGTCGAGTAGACGTGGTCTCTCAGAGAAGACGACCCGTCCTGCTGGTAGCCGCACAGCTTGCAGCACTGCATGTCGTCGTCGAGCATGGTCACGAACTGCGGAAGCCAGAGTTCGCCGGCCGACTCCGGATCTCCGCTGCGTACGACCTCCGTCGTTATCTGCACCCCGTCTTCCTCGACGACGGCGCCCCTGGAAGCCGGACGCTCTTTTTTAATCTCCATCTTGAGTGCGGAGGGAAAAGCATCAGACTGGGTCTCTTTCTTGTAGACGTTTCTCTTTATGACCATCTCTCTCTTGTGCTTGTGGACGAGCTTGCAGTGGCGCTTGACCTTGCCGCTCTCGACCGCGCCGAACGTGCAGTAGCCGCACTTGAACGGGAACGCCGGAGCGTGCTTGTAGTAGTAGTGGCGTTTCACTTTGGAAGGATATCTGTGTTCAATAAAAAAAAAAAAAAACTAAAATAATTTTATTATAACAAATTAAAACCATTAACGTTAAAAACAATGTAATCAGGTATGATTGGAATTCACCGGTGGACTTAAAACTTTAACAGAGTAAATTCAATCATCAAGTAATGAGCTTGTAAAACCAGTCAGAAGTAGGGTTGTTACAGTTACTGAATCTGAAAACTGAAACATTCAGTTAACTTAATCTTTTTAGATTATGTTACTTTAAACTGAAACTGAATCTTTTAAAAAAATAAACTGTAACTGAAACTGAATCTATTGAGAAAACTGAATTTAACTGAATATTTTTAAAATGAAATTATTAGCACTTTTTTATATTATTTTTAAGCTCGCGATTAAAAATTTCGATTCTATGGCACGGATGATAACATCAACCCAATCAACCGAAGTTATGGATTGTCCTTTCTTTTTGTATCGTGTTAGTAGTGTTGTGCTGCCTGCATTGCTTTTCAGAGATTTTCAAGTTCTTAGGTCCTAAGAACTTCCAATTCAGTATACATAAGTCTTAGGAGTGCCGATATATGAGAGATTCTTATGTTCGCAACGAAATTGTCATCAACAATTCTACTTAGGTAGGAAGAAGTATTGTTTCAACCAAATGAACCGCAACCAGCATTGCGACCTCCGACAAAGAAAGTTAGATTCTTTAAAACAAGACCTATTACGGAACCTCGTATATAAAAGGTTTACAGAACTTGGAACGGATAGGCAAGTGCAACATTTGTTCTGTAATTTCAAAAGGTTAAGAATGGGACAAATTTAGAGGCCAATTTGAAAAAGCACGGGAACGAATATGCAGAATATTTATAGAGAAAAAGAAGTAAGGAGAAATCAAAAGTACAAAGTAAGTCTACAAAACGGGCATCAATTGAAAACTGTTTTCCTGTAACAGTGCTCAAAAGTGAGATAAAAAGGCTCAAATGCATATAACAAAGCTGTTCGGTATCCACACTTTTGCAACAACAGAATTTGTTGCAAACAGTTTTTTTCCGTATCTTTTCATCGAAGATACTCCCTTCCATCGAGAATACGTTTGCAGTTGTATCGGAAGGTCTCACCAGATGTCAGTCTAATTTGAGCGATGACAAGCTGGAAGATGACGTTTTTTTTTTATAAATTCAACAACGAATACTTGAGTTGAATAAATTAGCTAAAAATATTTGTATTACAAAGTGATTTGTTATTGTTAATTTCTTCTTGGTAGTTTACCTAAAAAATTTTTTTTTGAAAAACTGAATCAAACTGTAACTGAAACTTAAAATCTTTGAAGATTCAGTTAACTGAAACTGAATCTTTATAAAGTTTCAGTTACTTTAACTGAATCTTTTTTTTTTCAAAACTGTAACAACCCTAGTCAGAAGAAGGGACAACAGATCAAAAAAAAGAAAAAAAGAAAGAAAAAAAAAGGACAACAAACGAACCTGTGCACAAACTTGCACTCTTTACACTGGTACTGACTGCCGTTGTGCAGCTTAATGCTGAAGTACTTGTACTCCTCCGTGAAGTCCGTCCGGGAGATGAACGTGACCTCTTCGGCGCCTTCCAGGAAATCATCGTCGCAGCAGTTCGACCCCTTCTTGTTGGACAGGAAGCTGAGAAGCGGGTTGAGACTCGACCGGTCGTGATCTTCCTCCTGATCTTCCTCCTCTTCTCCGTCCCGTGCGCTGGCCTCGACCTTGAAAGACTGATCCGTCATGGAGCTGTTGAGCAGTTTTTCTTCCTTGTGGAGCTTCAGGTGTCGCAAAAGATTGACTCTGACCCGGTTGCTGAAGTCGCACTTCGGACACTTCAGCGGCTCCGGGTAGATCATGGCGGACGGCAGCTGTTTCTCGAACTGCAAGATCGCCTGCAGGTCACCGTCGCAGGTCGAAACGTCGAGGAGAGAAGATCGATCGAGAGAGGAGCTGTACTTGGCCGGGACTTTCCTCTCCCTCTCCGGCTTCACGATCGGGATCGGGGTGGAGGTCGTAAATCGCTTTCTGGCTTTGCTCTTGGCCAGAGTGGGGTCGTCCTCCGGTCCGTAGGTGATGACCTTGTTGTCGACGATCCTGGTCATCAGGTAAGGCTTGCCGCCGTGGTACTTGCCCAGGTGGAACCGGATGCAGTTGAGCCGGTTGTGCATGAACTTGCAATAGCCGCACTTGTACCCCTCGGTCAGGCTCTCGTTCCGCTTGTGGACTTCCAGGTGCCTCCGGAAGTGAGCGGTCTTGACGCACTCGAAGGGGCACATGTCGCAGCTGAAGGTAGTCGGAGTCCCCTTCTTGATGACGTACTGCGAGAGATCGGCGGGCGGGAATCGCTCCGAGAAATCCATGCCGTCGCCGAACATTCCGGGAGAGTAGTCATCGTCCGGACAGTCGTGGCATAGGGAATGTTCTTTAAGTTCGTCTACATCAGCAGCTTGGTAGTTGCACACTTCACAGGCGAACTCCTGGCAGGTAGAGTTCTCGGCATGTGCGGCGCCATCTGTCTTGTCGTTGGCTGAATCGTTCACAGTAGGTTTTGAATTGGATGCGTCCAAGTCAAAGTCTGGAGCGTCGGGAAGCAGATTTCTGAAAAAAGATCTTGAAACTTTCAGCTTCGTAGGCAAGACCTTTTCGTCGCAAGCCTTGGAGAGGTGCGAGACAAGATCTTTCAGCTTGTGCACGGAGTCGAGATGATTCAAAAACGATTTTCGCCAGCCGTAAGCTCCCTTGCACACCGGACAGACGAGCATGTTCTGGAGGTAGTCGATCTTTTCCTGGAGCACTTCGAACCGGAAAGCCTCCGTCGGATGTTTCTCGCCGACGTGGTCTTCGACGACGTCCATGCTGTTGGACGACACGGGGCAATACGGGCAGAGGTAGTAGCGGATGGTCTGTGTGCCCTTGTGGTGCGCCACGTGCGTCTGGAACGCGTCCTTGCAGTCCGTGGCCAGCTTGCACTGCTTGCAGCGGAAGAACGAGGCACTCGCAGGAGAGACGTGCCCCTCTTGAACGTGCTGTCTCAACACGGACTCGGAATTGCAGGTAAAAGTGCACTGATCGCAATTGATGGGCAGTTCTTCTTCTGGAGAATTAATGTGAACTTCATCACTGACTGGGGCGACCTGAGTCTTTACCGGCTTGGCGGACTTTCTAGGGTTCCTCGATTTCGGAACCTCCGGTTTAGAGGCACTGGGAGTAGGTTTGGCACTCACTGGAGCACTCTCCGGTGCGGAATTTTGCTGCGGCTTTTCAGAGGTTTTCGACTCTTGGCTTTGTTCAGAGTTCGATCGCTTGCTTCTGACGTTGTTGAGAATTCTGATGCAGACGTTGATCTTCTTCGGCTGATTCGGGTGCTTCTCGCTGAGGTGCTTCAGCAGTTCTTCGCGCGTGTCCTGCGACACTTGGCAGTAGATGCATTTCATGACGTTTTTTATGTGGAGCGCGAGGTGGTCGAAGATGTTGTCAAACGTGTACGTGCTGTAGCAGAAGCAGCACGGAATGGAGGTCACTTCAGAGTGCAGGGTGTGAATGTGCTGCTTGAAATCGCTGACCTGACTAAAGGCAGCAAAGCAGTTGTCCACGTGGCACTTGTAAACCTCCGCGCTGGTCTTAGGACTAGAAACTTTGGCGTGGGGAGCTGGCGTAGAGGCATTCGTTGTCGGCTTTTGCTCGACCGGACTTTTGCTTTCGGCCAGAGGAGCGGCCGCCTGGGAATGCATCGGATCTGGATCGTTGTTGCAAGTCATCTCGAGAGACATCTGGCTCGAGTTTTTCTGAAGAAACGCCGGCAACTCTTGCAGCTTTGCCGCGTCGTCGCCCTCTGGATTCAATTTCTTCAGCATGTCGTTTAACGATTTTTTCTTCAATTGACGATTCTTATTTTCCGCAGCCGTGGCGTCGGAAGAATCTGAAGTTTCGCATTGAGCACAAATTAATAAAATCATCGAATGTAGACAATCACTTCACGATGGCTGTGTTAAGAATAGTAACGAAAACAACTCACTTGAATCTGCATCATTATTTTCTGACATGTCGTCTTTACAAACTTCATCTGTAGAAGATGTCATTTCATGAAACCTTGAAAATGCAGATTGTCAAGTAACTACATCAGATAAACACAGTTGAAAGTAGATTTTAATAATTTTAGTCATAGTTATAGTCGTTACGCCATTATACTACAATAAATTAATAGGTGCATAATCCCATGTCGTGGATTTCTTATTATTGTCATGTTTGCGTGATGGACGAGGTTTAAAAGTGCATTTTTTTATTAAGAACGTTAGCTGCTTTTAAGATTCTGTTTATTTCGTAAAATGAGCGACAAAAAGGCGCAGCGTCCAGATCGCGTCGATCGATTCAGATAAAGATAAACTAAACTGCCGAACAAATCGGATAAAAAAGCAATTTTTTCATCGTTGAAACGACGCACCGATCGTAAAAGTTTATTCTTATTTATTTCGGAGTCCAACGAGAAATCGCTCTCCAATGGCGGCACCATTTGCCGGGTTCGAACGTATATAGTCGTTGCCTCAGCGTCGATCTAACAACGAAACTCAATAATACTCGAAGAGACTCCAGCACAAATATTTACAAGGCATCATCTATCCAATGAAACGAGATTATTATAAAATCAAATCTAGCAAAAACAGTAAACTGCTATAAAGTCCCTCACCTAGCTTCGACAATCGATTGATTAGACTAGAGAGAGTTTATCGCCACTGATAGCAGAGCCGCTGTGGCGTAGTCGAACATAGAGCGTACAATGGCTGAATTTACTTAAATTTACTGAACTACTAAGACCAAACTTCCTTCGGACCGTCAACAACAAAGACTGTAACACACTGTACCGCCGTTGTAGTATAGTATAAGTAGTATAGTGTAATTGTGAAAGCTGATTTGAGTGGCAGAGAGAGAGAGAGAGACATAACACAACACAAAGTGCACACGGACTTACTTACTTACTTCTTCTTCTTCATTCTCACTCGCTCTCTCTCTAGCTGGCATGCACACTCACACAACATGTACTGTAAACGTTCGGTCGGGCCTCTTTGTCCGTTCGTTCAGAGCTGCTTCGATTTTCGCAGGCCTTTCCTATAATGTATGCGAGACCGATAGAGGGGCGTGTTAGCTAGTAGTTAAGGGTCTTAGTTCGCGGCCTGTGTCAAGCGTATTTTAAGTTGAACCCTATTTTCAGTTGAACCCAATTTACAGTTGAACCCAAATTTTCGACATCGACTTGACGATCGTTAGCTAGCTAACTAACTAGATAGATTTAAAAATTATTTTTCTAACCGCAAAGAGTCATCAGAGATGTTTTGAGTCAGCCGAATGTTTTAAAGCTAGTAAACTACAGTTAATTTTTATAATCTGACTATTAGCGGACTCGGCCTTAAGAGACTCGTAATTATACCAAGGTCGGAGAGGATAACAGACGAGCGAAATAAAGAAGAGAAAGCTGAACGCTCAGATACGAACTGGCGGATTTAACAGCGCACACGCGAGCACGCACCAACCAACAGCAAACTGATCTTCTTGTGCGCACTCGAAAATGAGGAGAAAAACAAGAAGGACCGATCGACCGGCCGACAGATAGACAGACAGAAGGAGGAAAGGAAGAGTGAGAGAGAGAAATAGAGAGAAAATGAAACGGAGCGCTGCGAGGAAGGAGACTGCCAAGAAGATCCATTCCAGACGAACGCTAGGATTTCCGCGTGCACACGTCTTGCAGGGTCCGTGATGATGCCTTGCTGCTGTGCAGAATGCTAACACCATCGGTCGATGAGTAATACTGCCGCCTATGGCAACCGCAATCAACCACGTTGTTCCCCCGATGTTTTTTTTTTGCAACGTCAGTGATCGCGCAAATTTGCGCTGGAGGACTTTGATTGTGATTACTTATTTCTGTCACATAATGTCAGCCGTCAACTTACTTTCTCTTCTTCTCCTTCATCTTTTTCTCGCTCTCTTCTCTTTATTAATTTCGCCGAGAACCCATCCCTGTGGAGTGGAGAGGGGAGGGTTAAGTAAGGCGAGGCTTTCTTTGATGTTCGATACGATTTTTACTCTCCTGATCGAACACGAATCGCTTCACCTGCCACCTGATTTTCATTTCGCATTTTCATCATACTTCTCCTACGTGCGTAATCCAAAGTCCGCAAGGTACGCGCGAGAGCGACCGATGGAACGCCTTGTGCTTTTGACGTATACTCGCTCATTCGCCGTCTGTTCTTGTTTACACATCCAACTAATTGAATATTTATGTTTACGTATTTTAACTGTAAACTGTAATATCGATTTAGCACGTTAAGCACGACTAAAGGTGCCATTTTCGGCCCAATAAGCCGTTTGTAATTCTGCAAGTACCGTTCGTCTATCAATCGATCTTTTCGCACCGTGATTTCTGCCTATGAAATATAACATATGGCCACCATGATCATCGCACTTCCCCCCCCCCCCCGGAGTTGTTATAACTCTACTTGAGAGCAGTGAAAGATGGTATAAGGCGTACATAATTGCATTATACGGTCAAATCCGGTATTGAGTTTGCTCGAACAGGCGCTACATACAACAGAACTCAGAAAGAGAGAGCGCCAATGATGTTTTCGCACGTAATCGTTCTATCCTTTGTCGAGCACTAGCTAAAAAAATGGCGCATTTGCGTAGTTCGGCATTTCGGTAAACTGTCCTTAAAATTGTAGAAACCTCGAGGCAGCGCACTGTCAATACAGGCTCCAACGACTGGCTTGACTCTCCGAAGAGTGTACAAGCACAAAGACACACACACACACACAACACGCATACATACGTACTACCTTATACGCCACTGGTTTCGTACGCAATCAATGTTCCACGCTGCGTTGTTGGCAACCACCGACGGGACTAGAAAAAGATAGCTCACCATCAGCATCGGCGTTTTTCTTCCTTTCTTCCCCGACGGACGGATAAGAGAAAACAAGAGAAAGAAAGAATGAGCTTCGACTGGCTGACTCGCTCGATAACATCCAACCAAAGCCAGCCAACAACTCTCTTTTTCTCTCTGACGCACGATGAGCGTGCACACACACACACAAGGCACACACACACCGCCTTAATATTGCCTGGTCTCGTCTAGAGGTATAATGCGAGTAGAAAAAAAAGAGAGTGCAAGTCTGCACAAGCCCGCCACACACAATATCCTCTCTTTTCTTCTCTGCGTTCAAAACAACAGCTGAACGTACAGATAGACAGATAGCAGAGCCAGCCTGGCTCGGCTGATTGTGCACACACTTGAACGCTCTGTCATGGGATCTTTTGACTAGCATGTGAGGGGGCTGCTTCTTACTTTAACCCGCGGGCCTCAGGGTTGTTGTTCAAAGAAGTGGTGAAACGATAATTGTCTATTATTAATACCAATTATAGTTACGTTTGGTCCGAATCAGCTGTTTTTCTTCCTTTTGGCGTGTTGTTAACGACAGAGAGAAGTCCGATCTATAATATTTAACTTAATCTATTTTTTGAAACGAAAGGTCGCGCTTGCCATCCCTGATTATGAGCTGCTTGAAATCGATTCAAATCTGGATTGACCACAGTGGTTTGATACGATAATGAGTTTTCGATATCAAAAATATAGATAGGTATACTTGGTTCAATTATTCGAAGCAGTAATAAATACTAATAAATAGCGCGATGTGGTTTAACGCGTTCAGAAATGCAGAGACCCACTGAATCGACTTTGAGTCTGAGTGTCTAATTTTCAGACCTACTTAGGTCTGTCAACTGCTAATTATAATACACGGCAACAATGTACAGACCACCACCACCACTCACAGCCACAGTCACTCATCAAACAAACCGACTATATCGGATGACGATCAGAGAATCGCTCCTCTCTTCATCCTCACTCAGATAAATGCAAAGTGCACGCAGGCAGAGCCAGCCAGCGGCGTTTGTTGTGCAGTATCGACGTGAAAGAGTGAGGCAGGCATCACATCATCAGCAATGCAGAAAACCAGCTCGAAAGACGAGAAATTTACATAAACCTGATGAACAAAGGCACGCTGGCATGTGAGAAGCGAGAACGGGCTAGCTAGCTAGCTGGCTGTGTATAGTCGCTCTCGCTCGCGTCCGTGCTTTCGGCTGTTCTGCCATTTTCCCAAAGGGGTAACGGCTCAGAATAGGTATATTTATATGTATAATATAGGTTCTCTGTTTTATTAGCTAACTGGCCTGATTTGAAAAATGGTTTAAAAAGTAACTCTGCCTTAGTGTTTTAAATATGTCAGCGTATTCACAGATTGCAGTTTTCAATCAATTGCAAAAAATAAGTCTATGGTCTAGCTTTGGGTGAGGCCGTTAGTTCTTTGATCGATTTTGTTTATTGTATTGCGTATGACAGTTCGCCACTCATCAGAGGAGAATTGACACAGATGTTTTCATTATTTCTTACCGGCAGATATTTATGCGTTTCTTTCCCTGCTGAATATGTCTACCTACTATTCTGTTTTCAGATTTTATCAAGGTTCCCATTAGGGCCTAAGGCTTAGGGGTATAGACGTCCCACTGTAGTTTTACCCATACCTCCCAGTCTACCAGTGCACATGTTTAAAAAAACTACTCCTGTTCTGTTTCAAATATTGACCTGGTTGGAGCATGTGCTTGTTTCAGCAGGAATAAATTATCAATTATTATTATTATTTCCATCAAATATTTCCACCACAGGCAACTCAAAATGAATTGATTAAGCAAACCGAAATTACTAATGTCTAAAATAAAAATTTATGAAATCTTGTCGATTTAGAATTATGTAATGTTTGAAACAAAATAAATCTCATTCTACGGCTGTAATTTGACGCGGCTTTCTACATCTCACAACACCTCTCTCAACCTCACTTAAATTCTCTAATTAAATTCCGAACATACCCATCCCTGTTTGGATTTATTTACCGGATGAAGTTCAAGGTAGTATATACCGATGTCAATCATGCCGATAGAGGACTTCCCTTCCCGAAAGAATGTTGCGTCATACGGGCAGCAAGTCAGCTAGGAGTATTAAATAAATAAAAAAAATACTAGCTACAGGATCAAGGTTAATGAATCGACAGCAGAGGCGCTTCAACTTTGGTTTTAAAATTTGGGGTCAAGGACTGTGATGAGCCCCAGAGCCCCACTAATACCCGTTATTCAATTGACATGTTCTTAAATTTTCGAGTATATTTTGAGTTGCGTTAAGCGCTTCGATTAATCTACCAATGTTAGACTGAATATATGCATCTGCGTTTGTTGTTGCATGCATAGCTGGCTAGCCTACTGTCCATGGACGCCTCT
The DNA here is from genome assembly GCA_963978895.1 of Erpobdella octoculata. NCBI lineage: Eukaryota > Metazoa > Annelida > Clitellata > Hirudinida > Erpobdellidae > Erpobdella > Erpobdella octoculata. The sequence goes on from OZ022246.1 coordinate 1,477,107, forward strand.
AAAATTTGTATTATACAAACGTCGTTGGCCTGTCAGGGTCACAAGAAAATAAAAACAAACATGACAGGAAACAGTCGCATAACAATCAAATCCGAAGTGCCCGTGGTTGAAGTAAATACTTAAACTATTGTCGAACAGTCTCAGGCGTTTGTTAGAGTTAGGATATCATAAAGCTAACCAGGCTCATAACGAACTATCAAGAATTTTTCGACATAATCACATAATAAACAAGTAAATTAAAAACGAATTTTTAAAATCTTATATGTAATTAAAACACAAATTTTGCAATCAATTTTTTCTTATATTACTCTTTTATTTTATGTTAAAGTCGAAATATCTTAATTATATCGAAATATCGAAATTAATTAAAATTATATAAATTAATTGACTTATTGTAAAACTAATAATTGAATATTGCATTGTCTTCTATTTTGAGCATGTATGCAAAATTTGAAAAAATCTATCATCAGGAAGTGACTCAAAAATTGATTGCAAGATTTGAAACAGACAGAGAAACAGAGACGACGAGTTAATAAAAGCATTGGTAATAATAATAAAAATATCATCAAAAAGCATCGAATTTAAATATCTCAACTATTTTCATGAAAATTTCGTACACGCTTGAGAATCGCGGTCAGTGAGTGTGGTTCGTGTTAACTTGGTAAAATAGTCTGCCAGTCGGTTAGCGTTTTGTGGTCAAGAAAACCCTCAAGAAAACCTTCAAGAAAACCCTCAAGAAAACCCTCAAGAAAACCCTCGATAAAATCCTCAAGAAAATTAACTAAATTAATTGACTTATTGTAAAATTAATAATTGAATATTGCATTGTCTTCTATCTTGAGCATGTATGCAAAATTTGAAAAAAATCTATCATCAGGAAGTGACTCAAAAATTGATTGCAAGATTTGAAACAGACAGAGAAACAGACAGAGAAACAGACAGAGAAACAGAGCCGACGAGTTAATAAAAGCATTGGTAAAAAATTAGTAAAAGAAAACATTGATAATTAAGCAGCGGGCACGGGTCGGTTAAAGTAAGTCGTTAAATATTAATCTGCATTTAGATATTCATGTTGTTATAATTCATGCACTGACGGTTTCGCGTGTGCGTTGCTTCAGCCGCAAAGACTTGACAGCAACAATCGTTATTATCACGGTCTCGTCCGTCTCCCGGTCTACAAGCAGGCTCGAATGTCATCTATCTCCGGCGCATTCATCAAACGCACCGGGCAGCAGCTGCAGACTGCAGACTGGTAACCGGAGAATGATTCTCCATCGTGCTATATCATCCAGTGTTCTGAGGCACTCTTCAATATCGTCACGATGGATCAATTTGTGGAGTTTCCTTTTATTTTATCGGTCACGAGAAATGACTCAGATGAAAGCGAGTGATTCACTTCATGACTTCGATTGACGTCGTGGCTGGGACTGGGGGAGAGGGGGTAAAATCCCCTTTATGTCTGTGAAGCATATTCGTTTATTACTTTTGTTTCTTTTTTATTTGAACACAATGAAAATTCTTTATCGACGGCATCATTGGCCTAAGAGAAGTTTTAGCCCCCCCTGCCCCCGCCTCATACGCGGACGATATGAAACAGATATTCATTTTGAACATCCAGCAGTCAAAAACTTAATTTAAAGGGTGCATTTTATCTTTTCTTAATACGTGCGTTTTCTTATTTGTATGAAATCGTGATTACTATAAAGGTTTACTTAACTAAAATATAACATTATCTTCTGCATCTGTAACGTCCTTATTATTCTTAGCTGCAGACAGTTTATCTCGGCTTATCCGACCCAGCTGTGACCAAACCTGCCTCTGGATATCAAAATGCAAAACAGGCAAGCAACAGGTAGCCATTGATTGCTCCAAGCCAGATTCAGCTCAAGTGCAACTCTTACGCATGCATGGCACAGCATAACGACGATGTGAAGCCGCCAGCCGTCGCGACATTTAAATGACTGGCTAATTTAATACGGCTCATCGGCTAATCGCTCAGCACGGCTATCCGCACCGACACGCTTTGTTTTCGTGCACATTCATTTTTTAGATAGAAAGTGTAAATTGATTTATTTAATCTGACACTGGTGCTAATAAGTAGTAATACAATTCTAGAGCTGAAACAACGTATAACAATAATTTCTTAATTAAATAGATTCACAGACAGGAATTTCTTGCATTTTGGTGTCACCCCGCGTGCGATGGTGTCCCCCACGGGTGGACCGCACCTCCCGTACCCTTTTTAGTGACGCCACTGACTCCGAGTCTGAAACGATCTGTTCAACTCATAGATATCATATATCTATGGTTCAACTATTCGAATCTTTGCTATTTTGGACGAGAACACACTTTTTTAGAAGATAAATGTATTATGCATTGCACGTGTGGTATCAGTCGGTATATAAGTAGACTACATTCTCCCCAATATGTCAATAATATAATCTGGACACAGGGCGCATTCCTGCAACGCGATATATCACACGAGGTAACAAAATATCCACAAATTGTCACTACCTGGAACGTCCTATGATTAGCATGCCGATCAAATCTTCTACCGACTTATCAATATTCAGCAATTCAACGTGCTTGTGCTACTTAGAATATATATATAGCCGCAGAACAGAGGAAAAAGAATTTCAAAGCCAGCTCACCTGTCCGTGATATACCTGCGCATATAAGACGACGATTGAGTGTCTCTTGCCGATCGTTTGCGAGTCCTTAAGGAGGGTCGGACACAAAACTAACTAACAAAAGATCGTTTTGAAAAGGATTTTGGTGTACGCGACGGCTGAATACTGTGCCGAAGCGCCCGCAAAGCAGTTGCCTGCCTTTATCTGACGACAGATGTGAGTCTCTCCCTCTCTTTCTCTTTCTCTCTCTTTCTATCTGTCTGACAACTTAGGCTCTTTCAACCGTCTCGTTTCTGCGACCTTGCTCTGTATCGTCAGCGAATCTGAGGTCCAGGAGAGATTGATTCTCTTGTCCATGACACAAGAGGATATTTTTACGAGTATTTTTGTGCTTTTTAAAGTTTGTCATTTTACTCATTCTGAGTTTGTTTACCTGAAGCAGAATTGAAATACAAGTTCAACTTATTTCGGTTGCCAGACAGTATAACGTTATGCTGTCGAGCAGTGCCTCGCAAGTTGCGAGTCAAAACTCGAGACCGAGATCATCGCCTTGTCTCAAATTATTAAATACTTGACTGTCAAATTTTTATACATATTAATTTTCTGCTTACAAAAACATTCTAAACATCTTTATTTTTTTTCGCATACAACAAAGATGCTAACAGTAGTAGAGGTGTCATGAGACCATATATATAGATTCTATATATATGATGAGACCAACGGATTCAGTCGCTAGAGCCCTGACCCCTGGCGAACGAAATGTTATGTTTCAGCGATAAATAAGAAACGCAATGCTCTCTAATCATAATCAGCGTGGAGAGCGCTTTTTGAAATTATCAACATTTGTTTTGTGATTAAATCAAGAAATTAAAAATAAATATAGGAGAAGAGAGAATATAGTGGGGTTGATAAATACCAAGTTAATATTACAAAGTATCGTCTCAGTTCATAAGCATGTTTTTCTGTGCCTTCGATGACACTATTATTATTATTATAAAACACTTGCTACGAGAATAGCTTAATCTAAGGATTTATGGAGTCAATTTTTGAGACTCGATTTTACACTTTAATACCTCTTTTCTTTCATGACTTAAACGCTAGAGCATATCCAGGAAAAACATGGATAACTTGCAAGTAGGAATAAGGTAAGGGAACGGTGGTTGATCTCTTTGTATTGTAAGTTATGCTACCACAGTGAATGGATCTCGGACCATAGATCGGATTATCGAATTGATTTAGAGCAATAAACAAGAAACATTTTGAAATGCAAGTTTTATTTGTTTAAACAAAAAATAGCCAACGTAATGTCTGTTAATTTAAATTAAACACGTTAGTCAATCAAAATTTTCAGTGGTGATTTCGTCGCCAGATAATCTGAAAATGAACAATACCAATTACAAGCTAATAAAATTCAATTCAATTCGGTAATTTATATAGCGCTTTTTTGGACTCTCAAACACACGTGAGCACACCATACATATACCTAATGTACACATTACTGCATATACTTTATTACCTCAATTGCATATGCACCAAGGGCAGTATTTTTCCAGTTCGCTGTCGATGCTTTTGACTATGTAAGGCTTGATGGCTCGCTTATCTGGAATTTTAGTTTTTCTTTAGATTTAAAGTAAAAACGATAAATATTTAAAAACATCAATTCCAAATTTGTAATAACTTTTCATAAACCTTTAAAAATATAAACGTAAAAATGGCTACTTAAACGGCCCAGTTAAAAATGTTTACATTTCAGCGTTAATCACTTTTTTTTGTTACAAAGAACAAACGTGTCAACACACATAACCTAAAAAATCTGTTGGTTGACAAACTAACGTGGTTCACTGAAGGTATAAGCCACGATAGGTCTTGGTTGAATGCGTCCAACTTCAATGATCTTGTCGAACAGCAGCTTCACGCATTTCGGTTTTGATGGCACCAACTGAAATTGTCCAATCCAAGAAATTCGTATAAAAAAAATAATATCATATTGCTATTTCAATAAAATAAATCTGAGATAAATTCTTTTATAACCTTGAAACTGGAGAAAAAAAATCTGTATGGAAAAGGGTACTTAAACATGCTAAAAAACCGGTCTAAACAGCATAAGGCAATATCAAGATATCCACATATTGTATAGATAAATAAAAAAAGTTTTTATCGGATGGTGGAACGGGGGGGTGGGGGGGGCCGTGGACGACCCCTTTAAATCGCCACTGGGCTAAAGAAGTGGGTCGAAAAAACAACGAGATTTCTCTCCGCTTACCTGATCTACGATCATCACGATAGTTTCGTTCTGTGTGTACAATTCGATGTCAAGCTTCTCTTCGGTCGTTCTGAGGTCGAACGCGCTAAGAACGGGAACCTCGATCACTACTTGGCGGGTTGGCTCTTTTTTCGGAGTTCTGAGTACAAGTTACAATGTATATGATGCACGATTACAAGTTACACACACGCACACAGACCTACATACACACACTCACACTCACACGCACACAAACCTACACACCCACACATTTAAAGAAAAAGAATATTTGTTTTTCACCCGACACAGATGTCAAGGACGAATCCTTTCGGCGTTTCCTCTTCAACCTTCACCGTCAAGTTGACGGAATCCGAGTCGATGGATGGAATTGGATTGGAATGCTTGGCTACCACCTGGCGAGATTAAAAAAACTTGATAGATTTGGTTTTAAAATAAGTATAATTAGTTAGAATTAAGAACTCAGCGAATTTGGCTAAAAGAGGCTGGAAAAGAAAGTGAGAGAGAAATAATAAAAGAGAAAAGAATGAGAGAGGAATAAAGAGAGAGAGAGAGGGAGAGAGAGAGAGAGAGAGAGAGAGAGAGAGAGAGAGAGAGAAGAGAGAGAGAGAGAAAGAGAGAGAAAGAGAGAGAAAGAGGCATGTGAACTTCGACCTCTTTGGATCGATTCGGAAAGTTTCAGGTAATACTGGTAATAGAAACTGAAACCTGAATCAGAACGAGACCAACTCCTTCGGCTACGATCTTCACGGACTTTCCGAGTGTCATGTTACTGTGCTGCGAACAAGTTAAAAAGCCAAAATATTTTATTTGCGCTAAATTTTAAATTAATTAATAAATAAATAAATAAATCGTAAAATAAAATTTCCTACGACGTGTCCGTTTTCAGAAATCTTACAATCGAATGCTTCGATTGGTGGAGCATGCTCAAACCGTTTTAAAAGTTAACTATCCAGCATTACCGATATTTTTTTTTTATTTAAATAAAATAATTTGAGTGTCTGCTAGCTTTCCCCGTGCATTTCATAGGCTGTTCACTGTATTACGAGTGTCTGCTAGCTTTACCGTATAGTCTGCCAAATAACCAACAAATCGCAAATGTTCGGCTTTCAGTCAACAGCCGACAAAAAAAAACCCTCAAATTCATTAAAATGCGTGAACTTGTGAACTTTAAAATTATTTTATTTAAAGCAAACCTCGAAGCAGATGGTTTCGACAAACAGCGGATCGGCGATCTTGACCCTGCGGCTTTCGCTCTTCTGCATCGTCACCGTGACGTCGACGTTGACCTCGTGAACTTTGTGGTACTCGTTGTGGAGGTCGTTGAACTTTTGGATGGCTTTCAGTGCATACCAGGTGGCCTGCAATAAACAAACATACTCACATAGGCACATACAGACACATACACACACACACACAAACAAACATACTCACACAGGCACATATAAACACACTCACACAGGCACATATAAACACACACACACAAACACGACCTCTGATGTTAGGAAATGTCCTTCTTCTCTCATTCTCCTGACCAGCCAGTTGATGACGGGCAAACTTTTCTGCAGGTCCCCCATGGCCAGTTGGGCCAACACCCCGTAGGACATTGTTTCGAAGCAGCGACCAGAAACTTCTTCGGTGGTACAGGTCCAGAATCGTTCGTCTTCTACGATGTGCAAATATATAATTTATGAAATAGAAAAAAGTTTTCTCGACAACGAGCGGTAAATGTGCAAACGCTAATACAGTTGCTCTATTGCCACATTGCCAGAGTAGGTATAACTGAATAACAGAAACTGCTTTTAGAATAGAATAGAATAGAACAGAAGAACATAAAATAGAAAACAATAATTGTTGATCTATCAATTAGAAGTCTCGAGACTCATTTTCACGCGTTTTCGTCTTGTCTCGGTCTTGACAAATGTCTTGGTCCGATCCCTGGCCAGTGCCGAAGACTGGTAAATAAACAAGCAAGATTGAAAAAACAGATCAACATTTTTTTCTATTCTATTCTATTTTATTCTTTCCCATTCTATTCTGTTCTATTCTAATCTATTCTTAAAACAAAGCTTCTGTCATTTAGTAGTTATACGTATTCTTCTTTTTTTCTGTGTTACCTTTCTGTATTGACAGTTTTTCACTTCTGTCCAGAACGGAGTGAATCTGTTCGCTTCTTCCGTGCACCATGGAGTAAGAGGCAAGGTTGAGAGTGTAGGAGTTGTTGCTCGAATCGGCTGAGACCACGTTTTCAATGTATTTAACAGATCTCTTCACCGCTTCGTCGATCAGCTGCTTCATTTCTGTTCTCAACTATAAACAAAAAAAACCATTTTATAGAATTGGGTCGGGATTGATCCGGGGGTTCGACTCCACCCCTTGAACCCCCCCCCCGGAGTCGCAGAAATACCCCCGTGAGTTTTTTCTATGCAGGATACGAATAACATGAATAGTAAGGCTCGTATGGCTACCGATACCGATAGTTAAAATCAAGACGATGATGTGGGCCGTATATAGATATACTGTCATGACATGTTAAGAAAAGCTTTAAACGGAGAGTAGCGACTCACCGAGAGAGATTCCTTGGCTCTGACGAGGGTGACGACAACTAGCGAGGTGAGCGGGAGATTCTTCGATTCTCCTTCCTGAACAAAAAGAAATTATTTTTGATGATGAAAATTATTTTTTTCATTATCGAAATGACGTCCAAAATAGAAATTAACGATATTTTAACAGGGTACTGTTTTTTTTTCAAGTTCACAATTTATATATATATATATATATATATATATATATATATATATATATATATATATATATATATATATATATATATATATATATATATATATATATATATATATATATATAAATTGCTAATTTATATTATGCTAATCAGATGTCTAATAATTATAAAATAGATGAAAAAGTGTTGAAAAACATTGTGTATGATAATATTAAGGTTGTAAATAAAGATAATACACTCAAGTTACACATCTATTATAACAATGGAAAAACTCATAATCTTTTAATTAAAAATAGTATAAATAATGTTTCTAGCCCTGTAGCACAAACCAACCTAGTGTACCAATTTTCGTGTCCGTTTCCACATGGTCAGGTGGAAAATTACATTGGTCATACTAGAACTACTCTGTCTCGTAGATTGACTATGCATTGTCAAAGTGGTGCCATATACCAACATATGTCAACACAACATTCAATCAAACCATCACATAAATTTCTAATTGATAACACCAGTATACTAATGAAAGAAAATCAACCCATTAAGTTAAAATTAAAAGAAGCTTTAGCTATTAATAAATGTAAGCCTTTAATTAATAAACAATGGTATTCTTTTGATTTAACTCTTAAAGTTTTTGGTTCTCTAAATAGTATTAAAACTAATAATAATAATAATAAATGTTTTAACTCATCTACAACTTCTGTTAAAAATATGCATGTTAATAGTGCCAATGTTTCTTCAGGTATTTCTTCGTTGAATGAATGTTTTGTACCAGACGTTTGTGTTTCAAAGGTTATAGATAATGTATGTGATTCTTCTTCCAGTCACGTCCTTGAAGTTGACTGTAATTCCGTTGTTAAAGGCTTTACTAACTGATCTTAATTATTTAGTTATTACTGTTATTATTATAATTATTTTAATTTAAATATTTTTTATGTTGTTACATTTGTATATAATGAATTTAAATTTTATTTAAATTGTATTTTAATTCCTTTCAATTAGTTGTATCTTTTACCATTTAGTCACTGCATTTTATTTTTAAAAAGTTAAACGGCTCTGATGATGGCAAAAAGTTGCCGAAATAGATCTATTAGCCTATAAGATTATGGAGTTTGTGTTTGGGAATAAATTATTTTTAAACCGATTTAGAGTATTGGAAAAAATTAAAAATAAAATCGATTCAGCCAAGTGCGCCACTTTTTTCAATCGAGTTTGCCTAAAAGAACATATAGCGCCAAAGTATTCAAAAAAAAAAAATATATATATATAAATATGTAACAGAGGAGAGGCAATCATGAAACTGTCAAACCTTGTGGCTGCTTCCTTCTAATCGAATATCTTTGTCCTCTTCGAACGATCCGTCCTTGCTCTGTCTGGCTAACAACCAGGCGATGCTTCTATTGGCCCTGTCCTCGAACACCGGCAGTACATCTCGCAGCTCCACAATGGCGTCCACCATGGTCACCGTTAACCTTGAAATATACGGCTAGAAATTACGAACAGCCTGGGCAAGCCATGCATTAAGATGAGTCTCAGAACATAGACCCTTGACCCCCCCGCTGTATACACACAGATCCTTATGGGTACCAAACTATTTTAAGATTTATTAGGTAGGTTTATATCATTGACTGAAAATGAAGTTTATTGTAATTCCAAATAAGCTAAATTTTAATGACTTATGATAGCATTGCTTTATTTTAATTGCTGGGATTTAATTCTTTAGTTTTTTTCCGGTCATACTCACCAGATGGCTTCTTCAGATTTTCCGCCCCACGAGTACGCCCCGTTCTCCCTCTGAGAATGTATCAGAGCTTGAACATCTGTAATTTGTATTTTTTTTTATTTTAAAACAGACTCGCAAGCTGAAACAAAACTTAATAAAATAAAATAAATAAAATAAAATGAAATAAAATAAAATAAAATAGAATGAAATAAAATAAAATAGAATGAAATAAAATAAAATAGAATGAAATAAAATAAAATAAAATGAAATAAAATAAAATAAAAATCTTTTCTGACTTTCTTTAAGAGACCTGACGCATTCCCTCTTCTCAAAATCTTCCTTGTCGGGGTCGCAAGCGCGCGACTTGGTCTTGCGTCCGTTTTCAACGAGCGAGTTGTTGGCGATTTCCTTCAGGACGTGGACGGCCATGGCGAAGTTCATTCCGGTCCTCTCCTCGACCAGGTTCGGCATTTCCAGTCCCCTGCATACGTGATGGATGGCTGGACCCATGATGTGCCCTGGTACAAATTACAACTAGTTTTTTTTTTTGAACATTTATTGAGCACGAAACAAAACAATTAAGTACAACAGTGAAGTTAACAACAGAGATGTAGTACTTGGTACTTGTACTCGAGTACGTTTTTTTAGGTACTCATACTCGAAACCTTGGTACTCGTACTCGTGCTCGTTTTCCACTAAGTACTGAGTAGCAAAGATGTAGTAATTGATGATCGTATTCGTACTCGAGTACAACTAGAGTAAGTTTTCCAGGTACTCAAACTCGTACTCAATACCATGATACTCGTACTCGTACTCGCACTTTAAGTACTCGCAACATCTTTGGTTAACAATTGTGCATAATCTGGTATTAATATAATCAAGTGATCCAATGGACAATTGGGCAAGGAAAACTATATTCAAATCTTAAGTAAAGGCAATCCTTCAATTGTGGGACGAGCAGGTAAAGTTAATAAGAATGGGAATGAGAATGGAAAGAAGGAGGATGTTATTCAAAAGAGAGAAAACTGAAAATCAACGTTTGACTCAAGTAAAACTGTCATCATTCTGACCGTATATTTTAATGTCGGCGCTTTCTGAAGCGGGAGGTATGCAGGAGATCATTTTGGTGACGTCAATATCAGCGACTTGGCAACCTTTGAAGCTATTGAGCAGAGAGACATTCGTCGATGTTTCTTCCAAACCGTCAAACTGAAAAATTAAAATATAAACACATCTTTAGAATTAAAAATAAATTACTTATTGAAAAATTAAAAAAAAATGAAATGGAAAGCCGATTGAAGATTTTCCAAGTAGGATGAAAACCTACTTCGATCTTGATGCTGCTGTTCAGATAGCGGGAGAGTTCTTTGGAGACAACTTCAACCTCGATCGGGACTCGCTTGTGGTGACTGACGGGTCGAGCTTTGACTGCAAAGTGGATCATTTTCTGCTGGCTTGGAGGGATCTTAAAAGCAGAATTGAAAAAAAAAGTTGAAACTAAAAATTGAAACTAATATATATATATACGATATTTTATGGCCTTTATCTTCAGAAGCAGTAGCTGTCCCACCCCACCAAATCAAGGCTCTCAAAAATATGAAATAAAATTTCGTCAAAACAGGTTGATACTAACTTGATACAACTGGGTTATACAATTTAATTTAAAAAAAATTAATGTTGTTTTTTGAGGGTAAGGGGTTTCATAATGCCACAGATCCTCATAGAACCCCCACTGTTAATCATACCCCTACTGTACACCATATAATATACATTTGTAGTTATACATCTATATATTTAATATATATATCCCTGGTGATTAAACGTAATATCTCTGCATGCACTGGAGATAAACGCCTACATATTTGTATACACCTTTTCTTATATTATAGTTTATAGTCCTTTACACCAGGTGTCTATAGGAAGCATCTAAGTAAATCCGTCATTTTTGACGGGCTACTTCTATTATATCTATTATATCTATATTTTTATATTTATATATTTATATGCACAACATACTCACAACAATACGCTGACTACGAAGGCGCAACTCGCTACTGTTTTCTTCTTTGTCGTTCGGACACCTGACTCTCATTTCTTCTCTTTCTTTGATTTTTATTTCAACCTATTAAAAAAAAGTTAAAACCAGATATAATAAAATTAAAATAAAACAAATGAAATTTTATTTATTGCACAATCATACTTATATGCAGCCTATTTTAGCGGGAATGAATTATCTTAAATTAGACCTTGACACCTAAAACTGTTAACCGCTAGTTACAAAATGCTATGAATGCTTTTTGTAGTTGATCGAAGTCTTTCTTTGGTGGTGTTTTATTCTTGGACTACGTGTCTCCTAGCGAATAAATAAAATACAGAAAAAAACACAAACACAACAAAAGCAGTTGATGCCAAAATAACTTAAACAATAAAAATTTTTCTTGAATACAAGACCTACCTAGAAAGTAATACTTACCAATTTGGTCATGGAGATTTCAATATAAAACTTACTTCAAGTCTTCAATTATTCCAATCCACAGAAACTAGAACATTCTAGTTTGTAAAAGGTGGTTGTCTATCATTAATTTAACTTTATTTTCTCACTTGTCTACCACTTTTTACTCGTGTCTCTATACTTTGCTAGGTAGGTCTTATATTCAAGGAAACACGTCATTATAATTATATATAAATAATTAAATAAATTAAAATCACAGAACAAGAAACTCTTACACTGGCTTCCTCTAATTGGTTGTTGTAGACGATGACCTCAACGACGAACTCTTCCCCTTGCACTACCGACTCAGCGTGTCTCAGGGTGGCCAGGATTTTGGAGGAGACAACGAACTTAAAAAAAAAAGAAAAAATAATAACAATAAACAATAATAAACAAAATTTGTTAATAAATAATTAAATAAAAAAAATTGTTTTACGTGCACTTTGCGAAGCAATGTGCAGGTTGTATGTAAACTGCGAGAAAAACCTTGGACACTACACTTGCACCCGGCCTGTCAGCATCTTGACCCAACCCGTTTTATAAGCTTAAACTCCCTACACTTAACACAAATATTTTGTCCCAGCCCGTTCCGGCCCGACCTGTACATTATTCTAGTACCTACACTATTTTACACCATACCCCCTAAATAACAACACAATACAACACGCTGCAACCTGTACTGGTCGTTCCAGAATTCCAATCGGCTTTCCAGGGCTGATGACGTAGGCGGAAGCTGTGTACAAAGCTGCTCTCGTTGTCAAGTTCATCTTGATTCTCAGCTGTCCAGTTGATCTGCCAAGAAAAAAGAAAATTTACAATCAATCATTTTTTGTAAATGTAAAAATCTAAATGGGTGCGGCGAATTAGGCCTGTCCACGCCCCAAGCGTCTAAAGCATAAGTTACGCTATTGAATCCGAGAGATGAGTTTGCTAGAAATAACCTCGAATAATAGCGGCAAAATAATTTTTATATGGGTAGACAGATTTGAGCGGTAGTTTTCAACTTAGCAAAGCAAAATCAACCATGCCAGGTTTGATGAAAGTTTTCTCAGGTTTTCACCAGATGTTCATATCAATAGTATTTAATTTTATTTTAGACGTAAATTTTAAATACAAAATATAAATTGAACATTAGAATACCCGACAACGTATAAATTGAACATTAGAATACCCGACAACGTGAGTTGACCAGAGCTGAGGTTGAAAGGTCGAGATGTGCTCCAGCTGAGAGGTCACGAAGTCAGAGTAAGTTCCATTCCTTTCGATAACAGGTGGCACGAATTTGTCTGGTTTTAATTTAAGATAATTAGAAATTAATTTGGAATGATTTTAATTTAAATATAATTCGAAATTGTTTTATTTAATTTGGTTTAAAGTATAAAATTGAAATGTATGTGACGCCGAATTCAAATTTCGGAGGTGAATGAAATCGTCGATGAACCGAATTTTTACTCACTGAGTGTTCCGTCGGTGAAAATAAGACCACGTGACTCCTGAGGAAAATATTTTTAGACGTGTTTATAAATAGAAACAACTGGCTATTCAATAACAACGATGTCAAAGGTGATGATGATGATGATGATGATGATGATGATGATGATGATGATGATGATGATGATGACGATGATGATGACGACGATGATGATGATGATGATGATGATGATGATGATGATGATGATGATGATGATGACGATGACGACGACGAATGATGATGATGATGATGATGATGATGATGATGATGATGATGATGATGATGATGATGATGATGATGCTGATGATGACGATGATGATGATGATGATGCCGATATTAAAACGCCTACGTTGAAGACGCCGGAAGATTCGAGATAAACAGAAGGAACGTTCGTACAGTTGACGCATACGGTTTCCATCATGTAGTGGAAATAACTGGACTTCAATCTAAGCATGTGCCTTCGCATCTTCTCCATGGTCTTCAGGATTTAATTTCAAGCGTCACCGTTTAAATTATTTAATTAAATTATCCATAAATTAATTAAAATTTTATGTTTAATAATAAATTGAGCACTAATTTCAAAGATGACAAAATTTATCTGGAATACTTTAACTATAAAATCAGGACTAATATTTTTGCTAGAAGCTCTTACTGGCAATAACAAACACCGAGCATATTGCTAGCCTGTTGATGGAAACGTTGGACTTTGTTTTTATTAAATTCACAACTTGGAAGTAAGCCAACGTCATACGTTATGGAAAAAATGTTTGTGGTAAAGAAAACACGTGGATTTGACTTAGTCATCTACGGCTTTGACTCAGACCTTATTTTCCTCGGCATATATGTCTGATCCTCTAAGACTCAGAACAACTCATCTTCCTCTGCATATATGTCTGATCCTCTAAGACTCAGAACAATTCATCTTCTCTGACATATGTCTGATCCTCTTAGAGGAACTCATATTTCAAGTATGCAGATTTAGTTCCTTGCAACTTATACACAAAATTGTAGTACAATTGTAAATTTTATCTCACAATTTCCTGGCAACGTTTGTGATCCTCTGGGAAGAAGTGGAGTTCCTCGGCGATGGCGTAGATCCTGACGACGGAGAATGGCTCAGTCTCGACGAAAAGTTCAACGTCCTTTCCAACCTCGATCTGTTCTGGAATCGGGGAAATCTTGATCTGCAAATAAAACTTTTTTAATTTTTTTTCCCGATCCATCAGAAAAAAACTACAAAACTACAAAACTACAAAAAAAACAATATAAAGTATAGAAAATACTTTTTTAAAACAACGCTCGTATACTAATGTACTAAAATGTTTAAAAAAAAACCAACAGACAAACTCGTTATTAAATCCGGAGTGTTAAAAATTATTATATAAAATTAAAAAAAAAAATTATTATTCTAGATACCTGGCTTTCCATTGACTGTCTGACCACAAACATGAGACTGTTGGCATGGATCTCTTGGCTCGAGCAGAGGGTCCAGACGAGCAGACGGGGGCTGGAGAGCAGGTGGCTGACGTTGTGGGGGATGTTCAGGGACAGTTGGTGCGATTTGACCGGCTGCTGGGAGCGGATTTCGCCGCTCAGGACTAGCAGCGATTCGCTGTAGACCTGGGGGAGATAAATGTCAAGGTCGATGATGATGATGATGATGATGATAATAATAATGTTTGACAATATTTAGAGTGACGTAAATTCTAAAGGACTTCAAGACTACTGAAATAATGATGATGATGATGGTGGTGGTGATGATGATGATAATGATGACGACGACGATGATGATGATGGCGGTCATGAGGATAAAAAATATTGATCATATATCAGTTTAATTTATAAATAATAATTTAGATTTTTAAATTATAGCAAATATTTTGGATTGCAAATTTCAACTGCAATAAAGAAAGAGAGAGAGAGAGAGAGAGAGAGAGAGAGAGAGAGAGAGAGAGAGAGAGAGAGAGAGAGAGAGAGAGAGAGAGAAAGAGAGAGAGATGAAGAAAGAGAGAGTACTCACTTCGTAAATGATTCTATCGGTTGGGAAGTTCGATTCAATTTTCACTTTTAAGTCTTCTCCGCTCTATCAAAAAAAAAACAAAACAAAACAAAACAAATGTTGTAAAGAAGATCGAGAAATAGCAATGAAAACTGGTGACGATGGTGATGATGACGACGATGATGATGACGACGACGACGACGACGACGATGATGATGGTGACAATGATGACGATTATAATAATGATGAAAATGATTTTATTAGCAATAATTCGTCAACTTGTGCGACTCTTCAGCTGACTAGAGGTCGCCGAACCTGACCGAATTTCTAAGATGCTAAAAATGAAAAAAGATTCCTATAATACCAGACTCACCTTGACGATCGGTCTCTCCTGGTCAAGGAGTACCTGGATTGCATGTTTCAGACCATCTCTCGTTTCGAATGGAAGAATGTTTCTGATGAAGGCTTTTATTGTCTTCTTTGTTATTTCATCTTCGTAAACAGCCTGTGGTGTGCGTGAGTGCGTACGTATGTGTGTGTGTATCTGTATGTGCGTACGTATGTGTGTGTGTGTGTATCTGTATGGGCATGTGTGTGCATACGAATAAGTGCGAGAGAGTGGCAAATTAATTTCGAGAAATGGAAACAAACAACCAATTCCACACTCGTTCGAATACAGCTTGTAGTATCTCTATAATAATAATAATAAGGTCACCTCGAGATCGAGTTTGACGTCATTCATCGGAGCCATGAAGGAGAATTGAGCGACTTGGTTCAGCCTGGCAGAGACCTTGACCTTCTCGACAGAAGAGGGAACGTCAGATTTGGCATCCGTGAAATGATAAACGTTGACTGTCAGCTCTCTCTCTTCCCTCTGTATTCTGAATTCGTCAACAGTTCTCAGGGAGACCTATATAACAGAAGAATGCAATGAAGATTTTCAGTGGCGGATCAAGAAATTCTTGGTTGGGGGGGTGCATATCACCATCCCCCCTTTTTGGATCTGTCCCTAAAGATGTATAATAGTTCTAATAACGAATTAATAAGCAAGTGTAACAGACTAAAAACCATCAGTTGAAAGCTATCGAAAATGCTCCCGCTTAATTAATTAATGCTCCGAAGAAAATTACTTTTTATTCACGAATCCATCATATTTTTGATTTTTTTCTTAAGAAATTTATCAAATAATTTTTTTAATTGGAAATTTTTTTTATAAAGTTTTTGAAACTTAATTGAGTGTGCATTGTCACGAGAAACAAATCCAGGTTTCAGTTCGTTAATTTTTACTTTCAAGGTATGTCTACAAGCAAGCAATCAATCAAGCCATCGCAGTCGAGCAAACCAGCAACTGCAGTTAATAATAATATACGGGACTTAAAAAAAATTCAACCAACGTATCCAGTGTACAGAAGTCCAGGTAGGAAAGCCCTGGGAGTGAACTCGTTGAAGAGCAGGAAGTAAGACTGATCGACGAAGGTAACCATGACGGGTTCGATGACGGAGCGGAGGATGACGGGCATTCTATCGGACGACGACGGTCTCGAATCGTGAGACAGTGCCAGCGGCTCGACCACACCGATCATTATGCTGATGGTTTCATTGACCAGAGAGTCCAAGGCGAGAGACTTCTTCAGATCGGCTATGTTCACTTTGATGACTTTACTACCGCGATCCAGCTATTTGAAATAACAGCAATGTAAATTATGTACATACGCATACATGCATACATTATATGTAACAAACTATCTTTGTATATAATAAACTATATATTAAAGAATTTTTTTTTATAAAATAAAGTTGATATAAAATAGTAGTAGCTTTACTTCAGCACTCTTCAGGGTGACGTTTTTACTGGATTTGCGATGGACGACCATTAGACCTACGAGGCCCTTGAACGGTACCCCCTCGCGGTGCCTGTGCCGTATGAAAAGGTTCAATTTTAATCATTTGACGACCCTGGGCTCACTGAAGAATGTAAATTTATAGTGAAATAACTATTTGTGGAGGAGAAGAAGAAGAAGAGATGGAGAGATATGAGAGAAAAGTAAGAGGTGCGAGAAACTAAGCGTGCAACAGAATTGAATGAAAGCTTTAGAAGGAGGATGAAGGGTAGTTATTAGTTACAAACGACCCCCCAATAAGCGCGGGTGGGGGAGGGGCGTAGCAACTCACGAAGAGTAGACGGCGACGGGCAGGTCTGGGCTGGACGCTTCATTGGCGGGGACGATCGGGTGATAGCTTGGCACTCTCATCCTGACTCGGAACGTAGGATCGACTGACAAAAAATTGAAAACAATTAAAAACTATTATTATTATTATTTCTTAATATTTATTGTTTTAAATTTAATTAAATTTAAATAATTAATTATTATTATAATTTAGATGAGTGGTTAGATGATATATTGTATCATATCATATCATACCTTGTCTTGTTATCTTGATGGTATCATTTTCAATTTGGTCCTGCATAGATCGAAAATGAAGATGGTTAAAATTAATGTCAATTTTTTCGTATTTGATTTCAAAATTTAAATAATTTAAGCAGCAATGCGGCATTTGTGAAATTTTTTGGCGAAACTTTTATTCAGTCTTCATATTAGGACAAGTTTAGTCTAAAAAAAATTCAAGATTTCGGACTTTTTTGAAGAAAGAAAAAAGAGAGAAAGTAAAACAAAGAAAGAGATTCATAGAGAGAGAAAGAAAGAAAGAGAGAGAAAGAAAGAAGGAAAGAGAGAGAGAGAGAGAGAGAGAGAGAGAGAGAGAGAGAGAGAGAGTGAGAGAGAGAGAGAGAGAAAGAGAGAAAGAGAGAGAGAGAGAGAGAGAGAGAGAGAGAGAGAGAGAGAGAGAGAGAGAGAGAGAGAGAGAGAGAGAGAGAGAGAGAGAGAGAGAAATAAACACAGAAAGAACTGCTTACGTTGATTTGAACTGAAATACTCCAGTCATCGCTTCTTGCAAGCAGAGGAATGTTGTAGTCGTGACGTGCTATGCCTGTCCCGAATCAGAAAAGAAATATATACATATATATATTTTTTCATATAAATTAACGTTTATTTGAAATACATCGCGCTTGGGAGCGTAAAATAATAAAATTAAAAACTAATAGAAAATCAAATCTGTACGCAGTCTTGATTTTTTTAAACCAAACCCACACATGTGTCTAACAAATTGGACCCAACCCAATCCAATCCATGGGTCAACCCAACCCAACCCAATCCAATCCATGGGTCAACCCAATCCAATCCAATCCATGGGTCAACCCAACCCAATCCACTCCACGGGTCAACCCAGCCCACGCCCACCTCTGGGACAGACACGCTACAAACCTGAGATCGATTCGTTGAGCCACTGAACGATTATTTGGTTTTTGGAGTTCTGTGCGTTGAAAAAAAAGATTCTTCAGATATGAGATTTAGTTTCAAAAACATAAAATTTAACGACATAGAATACTTTCAATATTTTTAACCATTTAAATTATTTAACTAATTTAAAAAATAAAAATAAAACGCCAGTCAAAATAGGCGGGCGCTGATAGTACATTCTGGTAAGGCATTCGCATTTAGACATGTGAGTCGCTGGATCGAATCCCAGCGGATCAGATAAGCTAGATAAGTATAAATCGTGGACTATAGAGGCCTAAAGACTAGGGCCACGTTAAACAAGTCAAGTCACTATATATGTATATGTAAGCGATCTTTTAATTTCAGACAGTCAGACAAGCATGCCAGTTTCAAAATCACACGTACCATGATAGTCACGTTCACAAGACCAGAGTACACTGTCAGACTGGGATGAAGCACCAAAGTCTCGATGCGAACTGAATAAAACGATAAAATAAATTTTATTTTATTTTTAATTAATCTTTATATAGAAACATGTATATATATAGTATAGTAAAACTGCAGAAGTAAGGTCAGACAAATATGACATCGTTAGTTTTATGGACAAAAAGATTTCCTCAAATGACAGTTTTAAGCTCAAAACCGACAAAAATTCCAATCAGATTAAAAAATATGAATAATAATTTTTTTTAAAATTTATATTTCAAGACTGGTCTTACACACTAAACTAGTGACCCCTATTTTTGTTGTGTGGATTAATAGGAACCAACAAACAAACCGGGGACGAATCCAAGAGGGGTGAAGCGATGCATCCCCCCAGAGCATCAATTAAAAATATTTGGTAGAATACCCGTTTTTGGAAATAGACCGTAGCTAAAAGTAAAATCATTGAAAAAATCTCTACAACTATTCCATGTCATCAGCTTTTTTGTGAGGAAAAAGTGTAAGTCTTTGGAAAATTTCTTGAAAATACCTACGACCACCCACCCCCTCCCCCCTCCGGTCATAAGCTTTTTTGTGGGAAAGTGTGAAAAAAAATTAGAAGTGCAGATGTCCCACCCCCAAACCAGGAATTTCTGGATCTGCCACCTTTAGAACGGTCCTCTGAAACACACACCAACGACGACACTTAACATCTATAAGCTCGGAGGGAGCGTGCTCCAAATGTCTCCACTAACTTTTATCTCCAGGCTGGTACCTTCTCTTGTCTGTCGTTAAGGAGATGGTCAGGTTCTCAGGCTCGACTGGAATGTCAGCTTGGTGGGTAAACTCGACGCAGGATTTCGATTCGATTTTCACAGGAATAGTGTTGTTTCTGGTTATTTCATCCGATAACAGAACCTTGGTTAAATAAACTTATTATTACCTAATTTACTTAAAAAAAATATATTCTTTTACTGTAAAATAAATTTGTCTTTATTCACTAGAAAAAAAATAAAATAAAAATTGCAAACTTATTACCTAATTTACTTAAAAGAAATATATTCTTTTATTTTAAAATAAATTTGCGTTTATTCACTAGAAAAAAAAATAAAATCAAAATTACAAACTTATTACCTAATTTACTTAAAAGGAATATATTTTTTTATTTTAAAATAAATTTGCGTTTATTCACTGAAAATAAAATCAAATCAAAATTGCAAACAAACCAGCACTTTTAGAACTTTCGAGAAATCTGAATTTAAATAAAATAAAATCTTTATGAAAAACCATTTGGAATAAGAAATGCAAGATACGCTCAAGATTGTATGTTTTAGACACAGACCGTTGTTAAAAGTAAAATCATTGAATAAATCTCAGCGACTTCCCCCCATCTCCTTTATAATTTTAATTTACTTTCAGTAGT